>JABFPJ010004435.1:0-13827 GCA_022817425.1 Gryon sp. ZL-2020 | reverse complement strand
CAAAATCGGAAAAAAAAAATTTTTTTGATTTTTTTTTTTCAAATTTTAAAACTATAAACACTACTTGATATAGCTTATGACATTCAGGAAAGTATAAGCTGTAATTTGAGATTAATTTGAACTAAATCGGTCCAGTAGTTTGGCCGTGATGAGGTAACAGACAAACAGACAGACATAGATTGAAATTTATATATTAGTAGGATAATTAATTTATCAATTAATTTTACTTCGTATAAACAATTTTGTACAGAATCAATGACATCTTCTGAAATGCCAACATTGTGCGTTCACGACATGTTGTCTTTCCATGACCAGTCCCAACAAGTAGTCTGCAAAAACTGAGTTTCAGATCAGTTCGGGACAGCAGATGTCAAACGTCGGACACTACCTTTGGCGCAATAGATAATAAATTATGCGGCTGAATAATAGAAGTGAAAAAAAGGGAAAGAGAAAAAGAACACACGAACGAATTAAGAGAAGAAGACAAAATATAATTCTGTTTATATTTTTTTGTACTTGGCCAGAGACACTACCGTATCTTTTGATATATAATAAATATAATAATTCTGTGGATATTATATTTCTAGAAGATTTAATGCAATAGTAAAGTTTTTATTATTAATATATAAGCTAAGTAAATTTGTCTGTTTTTGTTTATATTATATGCAAACTACAGTGCTTCTCTTTTGACATATTCGCATATTCATAATATTTTGTATTAATAAAGGACAGAAAATTAAAGTCATATAAGTGTGTTCTTTATTAATATAAAATATTATTAGTTTGCGAATACAACAATTGTCAGACATATTGTTTTCATAGATACTTGTCTCCGTATTAGGAAATATAAATAAAACTTGTTCCTGCAAGCATCGACATTGTTCCAAAATGTAAACAACGTGTGTTCGCAAACGTTAAAAATCATCCACATTCACTGCGAACATTTTCATTATAATCTGTTAACATTAATTTCAGTTAAACAAAACATGCTCTGCCCTAACTACAACTAAAACTACACTAGAACTTGTGAGGAGTCTCGTTCTCTGTCTTGCTCTTAAATGAGGAGTCCTATATCTCTATCCTTTTTCCATCTATACTTTAATATGATAGAACGAAGACAGTAATACCGGACTCCGTACAGACTATGAAGGAAAACAAATCGGACTCCTCACAGTTTCTCCTGTATCAACAAAACATAACTCTTTTCTTAATTTGCCTCAACTTGTTACTGTGAACTTCTTTGCTTTGTTAAAGTATGTGTTCCGATGTTTCTCAGTGAGAAAAAAGAACCACAGAGAGAGCGATGCCAAAAAACAGAGCGAGAAAGAGCATGAGAGAAGAAGAGAGAGAGAGGGTAAATGGAGGAGTACGAGCTCCATTGATTGCTCGATAGCACGAGTGGAAGAACGTTGGCGATGCAGCTACCACCCCGGGGGTTTATGAACCCCAACGCAGACGGGCAACCGGCAACTCAGGCCGGGTTGCTTGAGAGGAGAGGAGCGAGGGGAAGGGCGGGGAGGGGGTTGTCGCGGCCAGGCAGCCAAAGCTCCCTCCCCTACTTTTTCCCCTCCCTTCTTCCTTCTATCTCTTTCTCTCTCGTTCTCTGTCTATCTCCTTCTGACTATACCTCTCTCCAGCCCCAAGCTCACCCTCGCTACTGGTTCACCCTATCGCAGAAACGCAAGCGCGACACATGGACCCAGCAGCGATCAATACGCGCCGGAGACCGCCGCTCCCTAGGCTCGCTATACACGAATCAAAACCCCACCCCCTCTTGCCTTTCTTCTCCGCTGCCTCTTCATGCACGTCCCTCTCCCCCTTTTAAATGCCGAGCATTCATTAAAGTAAACAGTTTTAAATTAATTTTGCGGCACAAGGGAGAAGGCATTCAAATTGAAGACGCCGATTCAAATGTCTCCAACTCAAAATTCACACTTGTGCGCATGATAAAAGAAATAATTATCAATTGTTTGCTCTCAACATTGGTTCATGCCAAATTCTGCATGTTGCTTCGATTTTCGCACAATTTTCGCGAGATTCGGAATTATTGAGTTTCAAATCCAGAGAACGCGCATGCGTGTCAAATTAGACCTTCGCATTGGGCACGGAACTTTGGTTTTAAATCGTCACTTTTGCTGTTTTGGTTCTTGTCTTTTAATTCTTGTTTGAAAGATAATACTTTCGCAATGATCACAGTTAGGTACACCTGACTTTCTCAAATGTCAAACACGATTTAATTGGATATAATTTTTATCTTTCTTTTTGTTCTTTTTTCGACTTTTTTTGCGTTTGAAAAATTGTGACATTTGAGTGAGTCAAATATAAGTGCAACTATAAAAAAACGGGATATTTGTGGGTATCAAAGCATTAGTTGAACAATCATCAAAAGTGCTGAAATGATTTGATGGCCGACAACAGCTCGCCGATTCTGTGCAAACCATTAACATTATTGATCTACAGTTTTCGTGCAGTCATGTCGGTACTTTGAAACTTGCTATCTATATTATCAACTATCTTTTTTATTCTATCATTTTTCGCGTTCTCATGCTTTAATTATAAACTTCTCATTAATGTCTATTATCTTAAAATAAGTTTACTTATAGTAATGATTTGATGGTTAAATATTTATTTCAGTGATAATATGAAGGGGGAAAAAAAGTACTTTACTTTGTCAATTGGTGTTAAGATAATGATACTAAGTTTATATAAGTACAATGTTTCTTTGACGGAACTAAAAATGAAGAAATTGTGATGGAAATACTATGAAATTAACATTAATTAATTATCTTTACTGTTATACCCCGTTGATGTAAAGATGTCAGACAGCTTCGATTGCAACTATACTGTACTTGTAAACTAAATCGAGCTAATAATATATCCATTTCATGTAAAAGATGCCTCCAACTTTGCAAGTGTAACAATAATATTTCATGTATATCTATAGATATATGTATATGTATATATATATATATATATCAAAGGTTATAAACTTATAGCTTGTACAAGCTTCTTCTCTACTTTTTCTTGTACTATCTGCATTTGGCAAGAATTCTACGATCTAAAGTACATAAATGTTGCATCAAGTCAAATATGAGAGTCGACTTTAACTACCCGGGCGAACTTTTGTCTTGATTCGTTTTCATCGACAGGAATAATGTATTGGCGATGATCATAATTAAACAACAATAATAATATTAATCATAATTAAAAACATAAACAAATATGTTTATTTGGACAAAAAAGCAATGATCAAGTCAAACGTCAGTTCAAATGATAAAATTTGGCTAACTATACAAAAGTTGACATTTTCACTGGATCAATTTGTTAAACACTTTGCACTTTGAACTGAAGATTCACTTGTTATCACTTTGATTATCCCACATTAGAGCACGATGTTGAGATTAAATACGATGACATAACAATAATCAATAATAATAATCAATAATAATAATAATTAATCATAATAATAATCATAATAAAATGTTCGGGACAATTAATAATAAAATATATAAATGAACAAATGAAACATACCGATATCTTGCTTAACGATGAAAATCAGGTTGTGGTGCGTGCGAAGGATGCTGACTTTAGCGGCAGAATGGGATGTAGGTTGTTCGCTCGTACCGATTATGTGTCTATTATATTATTATTATACTCTACTCGTTTATACTAATTAAGTATACAAATTGACTAAGATCGTTTTTTTTGGAGCATGAAAGACGACCAGTCGCTTGTTTAGTCGCTTCTATTCGGACTTAGATGGATGTAGATAGTAAGGGGTAGGGGGTTAGTGATCCACGGGGGGTGGAATCAGAAGTAAACAGGATCAAAGAGAAAGAGAGAGAGAGAGAGAAATAGAGAGAAAGAGAGGACAATGAACGAATTTGAGCGTACGAAAGGAACCGCGCCCCTTTTTGCGACTCGAACGGCGTCTTCGGTTTGACAAAAATCGCTGTACATCCAAGTCCTTGATCCTGTAGAGTATCCTTTGATTTTTATTTTATATTTTTTATTTGACGAGAGGCCAACTATTATTTACAGAAGGACTTCAGAGCACTGCCCAAGAATGATCTTCCGGTTGCCGACACACGATATTATTATTTTTAAAAACTTGATGGATGCGTCGTTGTCCCCGCAGGATTCGGATCGTGTGACCTTTTTTTTAGGATGATCCAAGGATCGACGGCGAAGGAAACGGGAGAATGACAAATTGAAGGAAACAGGATCCAAGCTCAAAACTCAAAAAGAACGGAAGTTGCAAATCGAGCTAGGAAGATTTTAAAACGTCCTCTCTCGTCGCACTCTTCGCTTTAGCTCCTTCTTCAAGCTTTGCTTCTTCCAGCTTTTTATTGTAGATCGTTAACTATTGTTTTTTTTGTTTATTATTGTTATTTTGTTGTTGTTTTTTTGTACGTTGTTTGTTGTTGTTGGTTGTTGGTATTTTTGATTTGTTGAATTAAAGAGGGTGCTTTTTGGCTTCGAATCGAGACAAATAAATGAAAAAACGTAAAGGGAGAACGAACGGACGAACCGAACGAACGTATTACGGACGAACGGACGAACGAATACGAATGAATAAGGTATAAGTAAGAGAAGAATATTGCGGGTAACGGTGTCTACAACGCAATGCCTTTATGTGGTGCGGTAACTAAACTGACAAGCCTAGGCGGCTGCACCCTTGTTGGGCTATCCTCGAGGTACCGGGAGAAGAGCAGCCCCTGGTGGGGGAATCTGGGGGAAGGCAAGCCGCGCGAGTCTGATACAGGGCCGTTTCTAGGCGGGGTGCACATTCCACCTCTCTCTCTCTCTCTATCTCAGACCACTTTTTTGCTTTCTCTTTTCTTCTCTTTCTCTCTTTTTTGCACTTTGTTTTGTTTCTCTTTTTGCTTGCTTTCTTTTTATTCTATTTCTTTTTCCTTCCTTGCTTTCTTTCCTTCTTTTTCCCTTTCGTTACGCTTAGTTGATTATTTATGGGGTGACTCGTGACGCAGATTTGATGTCTGATTGCAAAATGTTGACTTTTGTGCAAGGGTTTGGGCTTGAAATGGTTTGTCCAGTAGAATGGCCTAGATACTTTTTTGTATTGTTCTTTTTTTTGTGAAATTGATTTTATTTTGGAAATTGGCTTGCTTGATTTTTTATTTTGGTTGAATTTTTTTTCTTAAATCTGTTGATTTCTTTAACTTCAAGAACATTCATCGTGTTCTACATTATTTTGACTTCACAAATATCACCAATCATTTCAGTATGGTATGAAACAGTTATGTAGTCTAAGATAAAAATAAGGATTTGTATTTTACATTATGATAATAAATAATTAACAAGGATAAATATTTAAACTTTCTGAGAATTTTTAAATTTGCACTTTTTTTATAATGCATATATTTCTTGCAAATAATTTAGATTTTTTTTGGAGTTTGACGTCAGAAATGCAAATTAAAGAAATATGAACCACACCTGTGCAGATCTTATGTTTAAAACAGAAAAGAATATTAATAATAATAAGAATAATAAAAGTCATAATAATGAGAAGAAGAAGAGATAATGAGATAAAGGGGAGAAAAGTAATTGATAAGATGAAGATTCTGGAATTTGCGAGAGACTGAAGAGTGAGAAGAAAAAAATGGTTTGCACTTTGCGTTCGCACACCTTTCGGATGAAGGAGGCAAGGAAAGATGATGGGATATAGGAACAGGGGACGCGAGAAAAAGAACGACGAAACTGTGCGCGCGGAAACGTAATTTGCAAGGTGAGCGGCGCAGGTTGCGGAAGGTTGGGACGGGTGTATGGCGCGGCTCAGGGTGTCTGAGAAAGCGACGACGATGTCGAAAAAGCCAGCTAACGCTCCCATCCTGCGATCGCTCGCGGCTTCAAGAAACAAGATTGATTTCCACGATTTTCGTCCCTGTGTGAATAATCGCGCTTGGGTATTCAGTCGTTGATAAAGATACAAATTGCCTTTATCTTTAATGTGAAAAAAATGATAGAATCAAGTAACATTTTGTTGGAATATTTTTACTGTTTTTAATTTTTTTTTACTTTTATGTCAAACTACATTGATTTAAATTTGATTTATGATAATATATAATTCAATATTGTATCAAAAGTTAAATATATTTAAAAACTAAATTGAACGAAACTTTGTTAATTAAAAAAAAGTAAAATAATGAAAGGAAAATTATTATAAAAATATATTGTTTGATTGTTGTTTGATTGATGATTAATAAATGTTATAAGTGCTGAGGATAAACATTTGCATTTACAAATAATTTCTAGATACATTTAAATTGAATTTTATATACTAGTATATTGACGTTTTTATTTAAAGTCTATTATTGGAAATTACAATTAATTTTTTATATAATAATAACTTTTTAATTACATATTAATTATTTAGGCTACTCAAATTTTAATATACTTAATTTATGCTATTCTTTGCATATTAATAAATATTCTTCAATTATATTAAAGATTGCTGCAAAATTTAAGTAAATATAGTACAATTTTTGCATTTTATTTTTTGTATGTAATAACAATGTAAATTAAAAAAAAATGTATTTACTTGATTAAACATTTTTCGTTTGAGAATTATTGTTTTAATAATTAATATGAATAATCTATAATCAAATTAATGAGGTGGAATTTATATATAAAGCAGACGAATAGACAATTTTCTGTTCATTTTCAGAGTTGTGAAAGATTATTGGATTGGATAATATTGTAATGCGGCATTTTTGTCGGAAAAGTATATAAATTTCAACTTGTAAAACGATGCAAATGAATAAAATTTATTCTCAGTATTCGATTTATAAAATCAATAACATAATATTGGCTACTAAAATATTAAAAATAAAAAAAGTAAAAAAAGCTTTTCAATTTTATTTTAAATAATCTTAATCTAAATTTAGTAAAACGCAATTATTTTACAAAAAAAGAGACGATTATTTGTGTAATTTACAATTGCCAGGCGAAAAAAAAAAAACCCTAAACGAAAACTAAAGCACGAAGGAACAATAAATCTTAATCATAAGAAGCACAAGGATTTCGAAATCGAAAAAAGCCAAGGCTAGTCTGGCGATTTACATTTTAATAACCAGAGCGATTTTTCTATTAAAATGCTAATCTGATTTTAACACAAGGATTGCTAGAAATAGCTGTGGAGTGTATAACATGAAACGAAGGAAGTGATTTGAAAATGTCATTGACATATCTTTGATATTAGCCTTCGATGCAGAACCTTCCCACGAACTTATTCAAGTTTACTGTATAGAGTCAGTCTCAGCTATATAAGTTAGATTAAAAATAAACTTTTTTTTTGTTTTAAGAAACTAGGTTTTGAATGAATGCCTCGAGTCTGGTGGATTGCCTGAAATTTAGCCATCTGGTGTTTACGAGTGAAGCTGGAGTGACGATTGGTCATTTGAACGAGAGTCGAACGACCGCAAAGATACCCGAAAAAGCGAGTTACTGTGATGCTCGTACGTCACTGCTATATGCTGGGGATGCAAGTGGTCTGATTATCGATTCTCGCATGCTCGCAGTCATTCACTCTTGAATCGCCCTTCTCCGCCTCTCACTTCCCCGCTATTTTATCCCCACCCGAGCACAATTCCCCACCCATTTCCTCCCCTTCAACCCCTTTGCTTTCATCCAGTTCCATCAGGTTTACCAACCTCTATTCCAAAACCTTACTTCATTTTTATCATCCCCCTGCAGCCTTCCCCGTTATTCCATACCCTTTCGAAAGGATGAGGAAAGAAAGAAGTTTGACGAAGGGGCCAGAACGAGATCAGAACTATCCTGCTTCGCGAACCCCCATAACGAGGATTGTAAGGTCAATGCAGAAGACTAATAAAGCTTTTATCTGCGCTCGCACAATCTGTTGAGCATCTTTTATTTTACTAGTCCAAGCTAAGGGGTTGTAAATTAATTTGGCAATGAATCCAAATGGACGCTCAAGAGCTCCGATATGTTCGCACAAGGAGAGCTTAGCGGATAAAGGACAATGACCTCAGATATCATGAGCAGTTTCAAGTGCTTCCAAAATCTGATCCATGAATACTTCTTAGAATTTGATAATTTTATGGATTCGTTATTTAAGTATCATATCATGGTTATAATGAAATGAAAAAAAAAAATCTAGATGAATTTGAATTTGATGAATATCCTTGCAGTGCAATTTTTTATAGAACTTTTGTGCACTTTTGAGATTTTTTGAGACTGTAGACTGTTACTTATTTGTCAAAGTTTCGAAGTCAATTTTTCATAAATAAAGTATGTATTATGAAACGAAGAGTAGTACTGATTATTAATAACTATTATTGATTGTATAAAAAAGATATTTCTTGTTCAATATCGGAAGAAGTCTTTATTTCGCCAGAGAATAAAAAAGTTCAACTTTTATATGAGTAAAGTTTTTTGTTCTATTATATATACGGAAAGAAATCAGAAGAAAACATTACAAAAACAAGTGTCTCATTTGAAGACATATTTTATGTCTAAGATACCAAAAGTTTCTCAATTATTCAATTTAATGGGGAAAAATTTGCATTTTTCAAACTTTTATTCAATCGTTTTATTATAATAAAATACTTTTTTATATTTACTATGTTTCTAATATACTGATATATATATATATTTAGGAAGATATAAAGCTATTAACATAGATAAAATTGAAGTACAACATAAATGTATAAATATATACAAGTATACAATTTAAGATTACATATTTAATGATAGAATTAATTAAACTCATTTATACAAAAAAATTTTAAATACGGGGTGAATAAATGAATGAGGTAACGAGTGCATTTATTTTGCACTTAGTGCTAGTTAACCCTTCAACTACCAGGTCAGTACCGACCTTATTAAAATCATTATATCTTTGCACGTTTAATGAATAATTACATGCAATAAATTAAGATCTACTTTTATAATTATTTATGTTAAAATAATTTTAGTTTAGAATACTTTCGTTCTTACATTTTCTACACATTTTTTTTTCAAACAACAATTTTTTGTTCAAAAGTTAGCTTATCGAAAATCTATGTTGGAGAATCGAAGTTCAATACTTAACCACTTAATCGTGATCTATTTTCATTATTACTGTCGACTGGTATAATGTCTCATATTTCTTCCATTTTTATTACATTAATATTAGTCTTTTTATTATAACCAATTGAATGAACTAAATGAATGAATGACACTAAATTAGTTTTCATTTCCTCTTCACTATTAATAAATCTCTATAAAAAATAAAGCTATTATAAGTTCTTTTTTTGTCATGACCGAAGTAGAATAAATGAAAAACAAATTCAAAGTGACAAAATGCAATAATTGTTAAAATGATATGTTGAATGTATGCAATGCAGTTATCGATCCAACAAATCCTAGGAAACGGGTTAAAATGTCGCCAAGACCCGGAAGTCTTATGATGAAGCAATATCAGACAGTGTTGTGCTCGTCACAGTGGCTGCGATATGTCGGATACCGAGTCTGGTACGTGGCATGAATCTCGCCTATAAAGTGGTCACGAAGGTGCTGCTATTATTCGTGCGTGCGTGTTCACGTATCGGATACGTATATAGTTGCAATTTTGCGCTGCAATATCTATTATAGTTACAAAAGTTTGGTCCAAAATTTATTTAAGATTTTTGAATACCTAGGAATTGAACAAGGTTTGCCCTGTTAAAAAACAGACTCTGGATTGGTAAAATTTGGGTTCACCTAGTTTAATAGTAAGCCTGGACTGGGCCAAGATAGGCCCAATGTTGTATAAATTGTTGGAGAGTAGGACCAATATAGGGCTTAAACAAGGCCATATTAAGGCCCAATGTCGTAAAAATGTTTGTAAAGTTGGAAAGTAGGACTAATACAGGATCCAGCCAAGGCCATATTAAGGTCTACTGTGGGTATAAAACGTTTACCTGTACATTGCATGTATAGGTTGATGATTACAAAACATTTCAGCACAATGTGTAAGATGTTCAACTTTCACGTTCGAGACTTGGGTTCGATTCCCTATAATAAATTACAAAAAACATTTTACGTAAATGATGACTAAATCCAGGTGTGTGTATATTAAGGCTGAGTTAGGCTAATATTGGGTCTATCAAGAGTTCAAGTTCAGGTAGGCCTTGTTAGGTCCATGTTGAGAATACCTAACTAGCTAATTTTTAAGCAGGTGTTTTAAACCAATGTGTATTCCGAAAAAATAGTACGTAAGGACAACTCCGTCCAGTCTTAGAAGAGAGTATGTCCAGGAAGGCGTTAGGTGCAGCCGCAAGTTCAAAATTCTGCTAGGATCTAATGAAGAAAAATCAAAATCGTTAAAAAATCGAAATAATCAAGATTAATTGAAATACAAAAACTGGTTTACGTTGAGTGACCGTATAAATGATAATAGTTTGTTAAATAAAATTGAAAATGTAGAAAAAGGTTAATATAAAATTGCAGTGGTTTTCTGTTAGTAAAGTGATTTTATATCACTCTTTTATATGAAAGTCCTAATGCCGTGTATGCATGCATGAACTGACTGTCTAAGATATTACGAAGATTGAATTGTTAGATAAAAGTCAATCGCACGATCTCGTATTTTGCACTGCACTTTTGCATATGATCAACCTCCCCTTATAGGTGTTTCGAGGCAATTTACGTATCGTTTCATCAGTTATTTTCTATCATCAACTGCAATAATCTAAAATAAATGTTATTATCATTCAGTCCTGATAAATGATAATTTAAAAGTTAACCTGATTTTAATTCTCAGCATCTCCAATGTTAATAATTTGACAATTCATGTACGACTAGTATTTGCATTTGCAATTAATATCAATTTTATTAATTTTCACGTATTATAACGAAATGCACATAATTATTAATTTATTATTAATTTATATTAATATTATAAATTAAGTTAATTCTTTGTTTCATTTAAAAAAAAACGCTTCAAAATCGACAAAACTGCTTCCTTTGAAGCACATCTTTTAAAGGATGAACGAATTTATTCTCGTACTACTTGTACTTTTAACGATTCTGTTTCTTCTTTCTAAAAAATCGTCATTATATAACTATAATACGATATTAACTATCAAATAAATGTTTTTATTGTACACTTATAATTGTTTAATTATGTTTCAGTTCCAAATCATAATTAATTAATATTATAAATTAAATTAATATAGCTTGCACAAAAATCAAGTAAGATAACTAAATTATATTTTTGTATATATACAATTTCACTGGAAATTGTATATATTGAACAAATCTAAATAAGAAGTTAACTCTGAAACAACAACAGATATAATGTTTAAATAATTTCACGACTGTATTATTAATTCAGTTGATCACACGATTTGCGCAGGATTAATAGTAAGCTTTACCGAATGAGTGAAACTGAATGTTAATTCTGTTGTTAGATATTCTCGATTTATGCATACTTTCGTACTTTTAATTAAAGTTTTAATCACTTCTTGATATAAGATCAATTTTATTATGTAACATAAAACGGTTTAATACAGAATGAATATTCAAAATATTCGTAAAATAATAACGCATATATTAACCGTAATTACAAACTCGGTAAATAAATTAATGGTTTTATTTAAAACAGTAATTACAAATATAATAAATTGTATTCACACTGAACTTTTCGTCAGTCAAGTTTAGAACATTGTAGAACGTGCAATATATTGCCCGACTAACTACAACAAATACCTAGTACTAACAAAGTTATGGACGAACATACTGTGCTTACACTGTAATGAGAGAAGCCGGAAAAACTTCGAACGTGTGTTTTTCTTAAAGCTAAGTTTTTCATACTGTTAAACATTATTCTAGAATACATATTAGATTAATCTAACAATAAATATAGAGCATCGTGTAATGTACTTAAAATCATACTTTTAGCTAACGTATCAATTTTTAATGACAATGTTACACAGTAAAAAAAATATTTAAATATTTACACGATTTCGTGTAAAAATACAAATTAATGTCTAAAAAGTGTTAATTGTACACCGATCAGTGTATCAACAGCCAATCATAATTACACTTTAGATATATTTACACCTTTGGGTGTAAAAAATTACACCGAAATTTTTACACTTTTACACTGGCACGAGATTTTTTTTACTGTGTAATATTTAGTTAGCTGTGTTCTTTCAGAATCATGAATAATATTTTCAACTTCTGCAAATAATTGCAAAAGTGGCATTTTGTTGCAAATTAAAGTCACATGCATCTTTTGATCTATAAATATGTACCTGAATAATTACTGTTTTAACAGCATTCGAACCACAAATTAATATGGACACAGTTAATTCAATTGGACTGATTAATGCGGAATAATAAATGCGGACAATTAAATGTTCATTAAACTGATGAATAAACAGTAAATATATGAGTCCATCTGAAAACATTTTTAGCGGTCACCCATCTTTTTATTTACCTCCCTTCATTACGCTTCATAATAATTTGATTTAAATAGAAGAATGTATCTGACTTATATAAGACATTCATGTGAGATAAAATTTTTACTATTTTCTAGTAAAAAAAAACAACAGTAAAAATGATGTCTCCATATCTAACATTAAACATTCAATCATGCTACACTATTTTTTAAGTAGTAGATGCAGTTCACTTGCAGTATCTAACAGTAACTTTTTATTTGCATTTTATTTGTAGTTTCCTTTTCCAGGAAATTGTTTGAACATTTGATGAATATTTAAATTATTCTATTTTATTCACTTTCTAAATTTGAATAAGTTAAAATTTCACTTATTTGCTGAGTGAAACATTTTTTCACTTCAAAAAAGTCAAAATTTGCACTTATTCATAAGTGAAAAAATTGTTCACTTCCAAAAAAGTTAAAAATTTT
Source organism: Gryon sp. ZL-2020 (assembly GCA_022817425.1). Lineage (NCBI taxonomy): Eukaryota > Metazoa > Arthropoda > Insecta > Hymenoptera > Scelionidae > Gryon > Gryon sp. ZL-2020. The sequence goes on along the minus strand of JABFPJ010004435.1, from coordinate 950 downwards.
ACTTATTCATAGGTGAAAGAAAATTCACTTTTCCAAAAAGTGAAAAAAAAACACTTTGAAAAAAAGTAAAAAATTGTACTTTTTTATAAATGAAATGAATTATTGACAAGCTAGGAGTGCATTTCTCAATTAAGTTTCGTATTTTAAGTGATAGACTGGTATGGTGGACTATCACCTTGGGGACCTGTGTTCGATTCTCGGAGAAATAGAATTTCTCACTCAGATTTTCATTATATAATATTAAAATAAAAAAGAGAATAAAAAAAGTAATATAATAATTATAAAATATAAATTATATAATAAATGAATATTATTTTAATAATAAATTTTTTCAGTTAATGAATATTATTTTAATAATAAACTTTTTCAATAAATGAATACAGGCATCCCTCGTACAACGCGGTAGTTCTATTCGAAAAAAACAGCGCGTTGTACGGGACCTATGATATATGGAAAAATAGTAGTTACGTTCCAAGTACTAAAAGATTACGTGTTTTTTCTAACTGTTTTTATTATCACACATAATATTTTATATAATTTTATTTTATTTTGCTTTAAATAAAACAAAGATGACAAAACATTAATTATTCAACGTCATTAAATGTTTTTAACATTTTTAAATTATAAATAATTTATCAAATAAATCGATATTCGAATAAATTTCAAAATCTAAGAACAAGGGTAAAATAACTAAAATTTTTCGAGATTTGGATACTTATTCTTCATTTTTTTGATTCTGTGAACGGTCGATTCATTTAGCACAAATGTTTAATTTCGTATCGAGCGTGATGTAATTTCTCTTCTGAACTTATTTTTTAAAATGTTTATCGACATTTAAAAAAATTGAACTAAAATTTAAAGTACAATCAATAAAAAAAGAAAACCCAGTAACATAATAAGAATAAAACATTATACGTACTTGATTATATCTTTTTATAAACCGTCAAAAA
>JABFPJ010004434.1:0-13830 GCA_022817425.1 Gryon sp. ZL-2020 | reverse complement strand
CCACATTTAAACCTGATAAAAGCCTTTAAGGGCCCCTACGAAAACCTAGGGTATGCCTAATAGGGGCCCGAAATAAATTGTTACTAGGGTTGGATTGCCAAACTTAACAATCGGTCCATGATTGGTAATATGTTGATGGTCAATCATCTATATTGAGTTAGTTCCAATGATGGCCCAACTGTTGGTTAACTATTGGTGCTTGCATGGGATGTTCAATGGTCGATCGTTGGGTAGCAACGATGGGCCAATGAACATCGTCACTAATCGTTGGTACCCAACCGTTGTTGACGATAATGGCGCAAGCGTTGCCCAATGATTCTTACCAGAGGCTTTTTTAAAAAATAAAATATAATTTCAAAAATGTATTTGTTTATAACATATTTTGTCTGTTCTTCTAGTCATGTTATCCTAAACACCACTTTTGTTTCAAAAATAAAATTAGTGTTCAATAAATAATAAAAAAACCTCGATATGTTCTTTTTAGTTGTTACTTGGCTTACGGACTTGAATCATTGTTGCGTCAATGGTTAAAAATAAATCATTTCAATCGTTAATTATAAATGATTATTAAATATTTATAATTTTTATCATACTATATTTTTTATCAATTATCCTAATGCAAATATTTATGAAATAAATATTAGCAATTTTTAAACATAAATTTTATTTTGTTATATTAAGATTTGCGTAATTCAAATATTTTGTACATCATAAATATTACCATAAAAAATGATAGAATTAGAACTGTATGACAGACTGGGTATGTTTCTCTGTTTTCTTAAATCAAACAATATTAGTTTTTATTTATTGGGCAAAATGGTTGTCAACATGGATCGTTATTTAAATTAATTACTATCCAACAGAGATCAGCAAGACTATTTAGTGAATAAAATTATATTTATAATAAATATTTGTATAGTAATAATTAATTCTTACAATTTAAACAATTTACAATTTAAAATCATGTTACAAAAAGATATTTTGTATGACTACCGTTGAAAAGTGTAGTGGATATTAAAGAAAAATTAGAAAAATATTCATTATAATTCTAAAAGGAAATGAAAAGTAATAATAAATTGAGTAATTACATTTGGCCATCTCTATTAACCAATCTAGATAAAACAATGGTTAGTTATTAATAAAAATATTCTGCTAGCCAGTAAAGCTATAATTATATTTCAAATTATAAAAAATATATTTTATTAACCCAATCATATTTAGTCTGAATATTTACTATTATACCATGGCCGACACCGGCTTTAGCTGAAATATAAAATATTAAAAAAATGTTTTTTTATTTAACAAAACAAAAAAACTTACCCAGCCTGTCATAGAATTCTCATTCTAATTTTTTATGATAATATTTATAATGTACACAATAATGGAAGTGATATATCTACAACTGTGACTATTCGCCACCACCGTGCCACGTGAGCACGGTCCCGTCATGGGCCCGTGTTAAAAGTTACCAGATTCTAGAAATATTCCGTGCGCACGGAATTTACTCCGTGCGGAACAGAAGTATGTGTCATTTAACTCAGTCACACCGTACGTATGCACGGAGGCTACCCGTGCGCACGGAAGGTACCCCGTGCGGAATAGACAAATTTGTCATTTTAGCCAGACACACCGTATATATGCACGGAGACTATCTCGTGCACACGGTACGTACCCCGTGAGGAATAGAAAAAGTTGTCATTTTATCCCTATACACCGTACGTATGCACGGAGGCTGTCCCGTGCGCACGGTACGTACCCCGTGCGGAATAAACAAAGGTGTCATTTTACTCCGCCACACCGTGCATATGCTCGGAGGCTTCCCCGTATGCACGGGGAAGCCTCGTTGGGCAGTGAGAATTCGCACTGACACGTGCACGGTACACCGGCACGGTCCTCGGTTCACGGGCACGGGTCTGTCAGTTTGTTTTGTTAGTTTTTAAAAAGACTAACTGACAGACCTAACTGACAAACTAACTGATTTTTTAAGAAACTAATAAAACTATCTAAATCATGCTGAAATCATGTCACAGTTAAAGTTAATTTTGTTAGTTTTTTTTAAAAAACTAACAAAACTAACCGCAATTATGCCAGAGTAATGCCATAATCAAAGTTAGTTTTATTAGTTTTTTCAAAACTAACTAGTAGTTAGAAATTAGTCGTAGTAGTAGTTAGAAGTTGGTCGTAGTAGTAGGCAGTAGTAGTCAGTAGTAGTAGTAGTTAAGAGTTGGTCGTAATAGTAGGCCGTAGTAGTAGTAAGTAGTTGATAGTAGTAGTCAGTAGTTGGTAGTAATTAACTAACTATTACCACCTACTACTACAACCAATTATGCCAGAGTCATGCCAGAGTAATGCCACAATCAAAGTTAGTTTTTTTTTAAATTAACAAAATCTAACAAAACTAACCGCAATCATGCCAGAGTAATGCCATAATCAAAGTTAGTTTTGTTACACAGATAGAAATGCTCGTAGTTCTATTAACTACAGTAAGCAACGCTGTAAGATATGTATTTGCAGGGAAAAGAGTTTATGCTTAACGCAACAATAAACTGTATTTGCTGAAATTAAATTGAAGGTTTTACAATATTTCAGTCATAGCAGCAACAGTTTGTCCCTGTTTTTTGGCCTAGTACTTATATGTACTTAATTTAGGAATTTAACTGTTGCTATCATACACAAAAATTGTGTACAATAAATTGAATAAGTTTATATAAAAAACGAAATTCCGTTGAATTATCTATTGGACATTTTCTGATGAAATTGCAAATTATAGATACAATCTTAAACAAATCATTTCTAGGAAGAAAAACATTTTGAGGTTAACACAAAACCCTCTTTAATCATATATCAATTTCTTTTACACGTAAGTCTTACTACATTTTGAGCCACAGTATAAAAATCTTTAGTCAAGTTTTTTTTCTAACCTCGAAATATTTAAACATCTGACACGAAATAAAGTTTGTTAAGCACGTTAAATTGCAATGATAAAGATTTTCTCCAAAAATTATGCATGTTCTCATTGTATAATATTTATAAACATTCAAACTAATAATTATTCATTAATCGTCATATTTTCAAATTATTTCTGACAATCAAAATACTATACATATTAAAGCCATACCTACAATAGTACTGTAGATACAGGACTGTTGCTACTGTGACAGTTCCGTTAATTTTCTAATATAACCAGTCGAACGTTTTTGTCGTAGCATTTATAATTGTTATTTCAAATACAATTACTGCTCAAGTATAAATATTCTGGACCCACAGCTAATTTTTTTTTCTTTTCTGTCAGGTACATTATAAGACTGGGTCGTGTTTTAGCAATGTGCGCTGCTACTGAGTCTAAAAATTTCCCTTTGTGTAGTTTTTTTTAAACTAACAAAACTAACCAAAATCATGTCAGAGCCATGCCACAGTATAAATTGGCTGCATCCTAAAATACTGGTACGTAGTGGCTTTACGAGTAATCGGGGTGTAAGATCGTACACATACAGGTGTCTCGTGCGTTTTGTTTTGTTAGTTAAAAAACTAACAAAACTAACTTTGATTGTGGCATTACTCTGGCATGACTCTGGCATAATTGGTTGTAGTAGTAGGTGGTAATATTAGTAAGTAGATGGTAGTAGTAGTAGTCAGAAGTTAGTCGTAATAGTAGGCGGTAGTAGCAGAAAGTAGTTGGAAGTAATAATTAGTTAATTACTACCAACTACTGACTACTACGATCAACTACTTACTACCACTACGGCCTACAACTCTTAACTACTACTACTACCAACTACTAACTTCTACTACCGCCTACTACTACGACCAACTTCTAAATACTACTACGACCAATTTCTAACTACTAGTTAATTTTAAAAAAACTAACAAAACCAACTTTGACTGTAACATGACTTCAGCATGATTCTGGCATTACTCTGGCATAACTCTGGCATGATTTCGGTTAGTTTTGTTAGATTTTGAAAAAACTAACTCTGACTGTGGTATGAATCTACTGACTCTGATTTTGATTAGTTTTATTAGTTTCTTAAAATTCAGTTAGTTTGTCAGTTAGGTCTGTCAGTTAGTTTTTTTAAAAACTATTTAGATACATATTTGGGCCTAATTAAATTTAGGCTAATCATTAAATGTATATGTATATTCGTATCATATATATATAATATATAATACATTTATGGATATATGTCTTTTGGGCCAGCCATTAAATGTATATCTATGTATGATATGAATACAGATATACTATTGATGGTTATCCTAAATTTCATTTGACCCAAAATGTCATAGATCCATATATACTCTACTAATATATAAATATGCTAATTATGTAACAGAATAGGAGGGAGCGACGAAAACTCAATTCTCCTCATATAGTATGAATAAGCAAAAATTAAAGCTTTACTCTTTGAAGGATTCAATGCGAGGCAATTTTCAATCGCCCAACTGTGAATTTTAGCAACTTCTTCGGAGACTTGACTAAAAATATCGAATAGACTATTCGTGAGATCTTGAAGATAAATTTGCAGGTCATCCGCATAAATCAAATGCTGACAGTTCTGAATCACAGATGAGATGATATTAATAAAGATAGGAAAAAAGAGGACCAAGTACTGAACCTTGAGGAATACCACATGGAATTTTATGCCACCCTAAACGCGTATTTCATGGACCAATAACCGTTTGAGTTTTCCCGACAAGATAGGATCTGAACCAAGCGACAACCTTATGTAAACATCCAAGATATTTCAGTTTTAGCAGGAGCAATTCAAAATCAACAATGTCAAAAGCCCTTGAAAATTTGCCATTGCTTGCGATGTCAAGATTATTAACTTGCCAAAACCAGGTTGGTTGCCATCAAGGATATCTTACGTCATCAAGTAGTTAAGTAGCTGTTCAAGAACATCCGATTCAAGAACTTTAGAAACGGAACATAATAAACAAATCGGTCTATAATGAGAAGGTTCGGTGGGTTTCGAGATTTTGGGAATAGGTTTAAAAAGGGCCGATTTCCAAACCAAGTTGCACATGTCAGTGACGCATTAATGAACGTGATCCTTTCCATTCATGAAACTCTAACCGTCGATCGAAGTCATTTTCATTCAACTCATGAAGTAATTTCATTTTGTACGGATGAAATTTGAATTTTTAAAAAAATATTAAGAACCGATGTTCTTCGGAATTTTTTTGCAATAAAAATGTGAATGCAATAAAAAAATACATATACATAATTGTGAAGATAGTTTTCAAATATGTGTATGATTTTTTTCATTAAATTATGTGCAACCGTTATTGAAATATCTTCATTTGGATAGGCCGTGGATACTGGAGCGTAGGTCGGTATCTGATACCGACTTGGGCGCTGAAGGGTTAAGTGACCTTATCCTCTCATCATCAATAGTGTTATTCGATGTCTTTCGCTAAGACCTTTCATGGTAGAGTATCTTGTACTAAATAGGAATAAAATAGAAATGAAATGTGAAAAGATATTTAATCTTACTACTTAAGGCAAAGTTTTAGAAAATAAATCAGATGCGATTAATTTGAACCTGTTAATTGTGTGGTGGAAAAATCTACATCAGCAAAAAAACGGAAGTTCCCATTTAAGATTTCAAAGTTGCCTTCACCCTCACCCCTTGGAGGTGTGGGTGTAGGTATCAGTTGATATCATAGTACATACCAAATTTGCTATCTTTGAATAGGTCTTCAAAAAATATTTGATACGTGTTTATTTGTTTTCCGTATTTGTTGTCAATATTGCAAAATATTTTGCCGTCCTGCAACATTTTTGACACCCTGTATAAGTGCAAATTATCGATTTTTGTATATAAAGAAATATTTAAGCTGCATTCTTCTTATTATCATTACTGACCTTAAAATAAAAAAAATATAATTAATATTTATATGTATTATTTATTTCTTAATTCATTTCTTAGTTAATACACATGATTGGTTACACTATTCAAAATGTAACTTCAGTTTTTATGAAATGATACTTTATTACAATGTCAGGGTCTTGTCCAAAAATTTATAAACTGCCTTTGATTGCAACAACTTAGAAAGGATAAAACTACAAAATAAATTTCCAGATTCATATCTTCTTGCAACAGATGGCGTGCATAATGTCTATATTCATAATGAGTCGAAGAAAGATAAAAAATGTTTCTTTCTCTTTCTTCTGTTTCATTGGTTAATGAGATTATAAAAAATGAGATGGATACAATTATGAAAAAAAATTCCAGGTTCAGAACTATTGCTACAGATGGCATACGTATAAAATATATAAATGAATGAATGATGCTGATTTATTTATTTAATTAATCAAAAAGAAAAAGAACAAATGAAAATAAGGAAGATGAATAGTGTTTCGTTTTAAGGTTAGACATAATTATGTGTAAAAATGTTGATTGAGGGATTATATTAATAATAATTAACAAAACAAACTTATTGTCCTATACAGTCGGTAATATAGAAAATTGTTATCTATATTAATAAAAGCAATTATACATAACAAAATACAAACATATTATTATTTGTATTATTACCTTAACATTTTGTCTATATTTAGAATTATATGCGATTTTCAATTATGATTATGTCTTATTGTGTGAATATAAATGACAATGTGGTAAAAAATATGATATATTTTTATCTTCATTTGCAGAATATATATATATGTTGTAGGCCGTTAGCGAACTTCCTAGGCCGTTAGCGAACTGCCGGCCGTTAGAAGAATAAAGGCGGATTCATTGGTTTCGCGTTAGCGTAAAACGCGAACGCGAAGGACCGGCGTTCGCGTTCGCGTACGGCCGCCAAGCCTTCGCGTACGGCCGCCACGCCTTCGCGTTTAGAATTTAAATTCACTTGTTTTTTTCACATTATTAATGTTTTTACTAATAAATTGATATTTAACATAAATAATAATTTAAAATAAAGTCAATATTATTATAATGTATTTATTAATAATACATTTAAGAATATAAATAATAATATAATTATATATAATGATAAAAATAAAACTAATTAATTATTGATAATGATAAAATTATTTAAACATTTTACATTTTTGATATTACTAGCAATTTTTTTAATTGTTTAAACTGTTTCCAATATTGGAATTTTTTAAATTATTTAAACTATTACCTATTATTGTTATTATGTTGAGTAGTTAAAAGATTTTTAATTTTTCAAACTACTTTGAAACTTTTTAATTGTTTAAACTATTCAAACCTATCAAATTATTTAAGATATTTAGAATTTTTGCATTTTTATATTAGTTGAAACTATTTTAAAATAATAATTAATAATTTAAAAAATTTAATTATATAATAAGTAAAAATTCTAAATAGCTTGAATAATTTAATATTATTAAATTGCTTAAGCTATTTAGAATTAATTAATAGAGTTACAAATTTAAAAATTGAACATTTTTTATTGTTATTGTTGATTTTTCATATATTAAAAAAATATTATTATTCAAACTTGATTATTAAATATATTAAATTCATTATATTATTTTAATATAAATACTAATATTATTTAATGTAGAAATTGTTATTAATAACAATAAAAATTATAATATTTGAATTTTTAGATTGTTAAAACTATTACCTAATTCTACCTTAAATAATGTAATATTATTACATTGTTGAAACTATTTAAAATTGTTATTTATTTTATTATTACAATCTTATATCGACGCCTTAGTCGAAGAAACGGACAGTTCAAATTTTTATACGGTAAAATACATATAAAAATTTGAACTGTCCGCTTCTTCGACTGAGGCGTCGATATCTATTAATTATAATGTTAAAATGATTATAAATAATTTAAAGAATTTTTAAATTCCAAATATTTCCAATAATTTAATAACTTTAAACAGTTTAAACAAATTAATAATTCGAAATATTTTTAACTACCAAAAGAAATTGTTTAAAAAATATTAGCAGTTCTTAAAATTTTAATTAACTCACACATTATAAGTGAATTAAGAAATTATATTTATTTAATTAGTTTAAATAATTTAAAAGATTATTTAAACTAGTACTAGATTACTAGTATTTCAATGGTTCCCAACTCGTGCCTCATTATTACCCCAATAGAGCCTTACTAGTACTCCACTGCAGACCTACTGGTGCCCCACTCGTGCCCCACTAGTGACCTACTAGTGCTCGACTAGTGTGCCACTAATGCCCTACTAGTGTCCAAGTCGTGTTCTACTGGTGCCCCACTAATTTCTTTGAAAATTCATTTGGAAGATAGGGTTTATGACAGCTAAAGATTAACCTTCTTAGCCTTGAAATCACACAGCCTTTCAGCTCAACGTGAGCTTCGGAAGCTCACGAACAAAACGATCGTTTTTTGTTCGACCAGTACTACTGTGTCTCTTTTCAGATACGAGCTGAACGTAAAAAAAAAGTAACAATAACAATAAAATTGCAATTTTTTGCTATTAAGTTGTTGTTATCATCAACCTGAAGATAATAAAAAAACAAATTTCAAATTGGTCAATCCGTTCGTGAGATATTAACATATAACAATCGCCGTTTTTCGCGTAAGTCAAAAAACAGCGTTTCTTCTTCTTCTTCTTCTTCTTCATGTTCAGTGTACACAGTCGAGTAATTCAGACTAATATTTTAATGTCATATAATAATATGTAACGTAATTGCAGTTGTAATACAAATATAATACATTTATAACTTCTCCAGGCCCAATTGAGGTCACTTTCTCAGAAATAGTTGATAATAAGACCAAAAAATGTCTATTGCTATCAGTTATTTTGCAATTTGTTAATATTAACACGGTTATTATATAATAGTGCAGTGTATCCGTAAGCCTGTTATGGCATAATTATGGCCAATTCCTTACAAAAACTATGACCCAGTAAGGCCAACACAAGCCCAAAACATTACTAAAACAGTCTATTCTTAACGGAGAGTGAGAACACTTGTACTTGTCAATCTCTGTATTTTGAGTTTGATTATTTTGTATATATGGATGTTTATTATTGCCATCTATAACAGGATGTTTCAACAAACACATAATATTTTAAATGTAAATGCGGACCCTTTGCAAATAAAGTACATAGAGACTATATTGTCAGAAAATTTAGTTTAAATTGGACTGGTAGATTTTGCGTGATTGACATACAAACAAACAAATAAAGCAACAAAGATATTTTTAATTTTATATATTAGTATTGATAAATTGATTGTTTATTATGACCTCCTTATGACCTCCTCGTGATCTTCTTACGACCCCTCACGACCCGCGATAATTTTTTTTTGCTAGGACAATTTCAAACTTTGTAGAAAGTTTAAAAATTCTCACTTCTTGAAAACTTCCTGAAAACTTCCTGACAATCCCCTGACTACCTCTTGACAACCTCCTGACAACCCCCTAAGAAACGCCTAAGGGGGGGGAGGTTCCACAATTGGAAAAAAAAGTTGCTCTCAAAATTCGAACAAAATCGGTTCGGTAGATTTTGCATGATGCTCAAACAAACAAACAAAAAAACAAACAAACAAACAAACAAACAAACAAACAAAAAAGATACTTTTATGTTTATATATATTAGTTAGATATATAAATTAGATATATAAATTAATAAATATATCATTAATTATTATTAGATATATAAAATAAATAAATATATCATTTCTTGAAGGAACACAGAACGGTTTTTTTTGCTCGCATTTGGCACTTCTGTTGGCACTAACAATAGAAGACACTACTTCTGCTCCTCGGTCTCAGTAAATAAATTGTAATCTTGAGTAAGCAATACGCCGCGCTCTGCCACATCATTGACGACTTTCAGCTGTGCATACACCATTTTGCATTTTAGGTAACTCTCATCCGTGGACCACTCAATATCTTTTCATAGAAACTAAAAATCCAGTTGCAAGGTTTTAAAAAGCGAATGCTTGTTGGTGTTACAAAATCATCAAGGTTGAGTTTGTCTATATCGTGATTCTCAACTGAACCTTGCAGTTGCCGCTCGAAAGTACTCATCAAGAAGTTTACCTAAAATATTAAGCATAATTCTAATAACTAGAATCATCCCTGGGTTGTTTTTCAAGAAGCATAGCATGAACAATGGTGATTATGCTTTCTTTTGTAGGAGAGATAGCTGCTTTTGTCCATTCTTCTGTCAATTCATTTCGAAACTATGTTTAATCCAAATCACTCCAACATGATTAGAAGCGTGTGAAAATTGCAATATCTGAACCAGAAGTTGGTCCTAAACAAGTCATGAATGCAGCTTCCAAGACATGATGTCGACATGGCAAATGAAGCATATCTCTTTTAAGCTAGGTTTCTAAACCTACAGAAGATTCATTTTTTTCCCCTGTTCTGGACTCTTTCAAAACATCATAAACAGCTTTCGGTATGACAGCATAGTTCCATTTGTCAATGCTGGAACCACAAGAAGTTACTCTTGTTCGTTTGAACCCGTTATTAAAATTGGTAATCTTTCTTCCGGCTAACGGTCTATTTAAAAATATATTTTGTTAAAAAAATTCAATTAATATTAAAATAAATATTCAAATTTATTATTATACAAAACAAAAATAAGAATTTTACTTGATATATATAATTTAAAAAGTTTAATTGAAGACATTTATACATCTGAGAAATAGTTATACTTGAAGCTGTTGCTAGTACCAACTTCCATTCCATCCCAGTGCACTACTAGAGGAGGTTTAAGGTTTAAGAATTATAGATAGTTTCTTAGTGTTTTCTTCATTTTTTCGAATCGGCTTCATTCATCAAACAAATTTTTTATTCTAGCCACAACTTGGTGTTTTTGGCGAACCGGGATTAAAACATCCGTCCAGCATCCGTTAAGCGTTATTTTTTAGTCTTACAATTTAACCAAATTTCATAGCAACAAAATTTTCCGTTTAAAACTTCAATTCTATGAAAAAAAAGTAACAACGTCGAAAAAATATAAACAAAGCAAAATGAATTGTGCAAAATATCAAGAACATTCTTTGACATGACTCTTGAAAAAATGACAAATAAAAGTTTGTCAATAATTCAGCTTTACTTTTGTAGCAGAACGTGTGCGAGTTAAATTCGGAGCGAAATAATTACTATAAAAATAAAATGACGAATAATTGCATTCTGTCAGATTCTGGGATTCGGAATTTCAAATACAGTAGCAAATGTAGCAACTCAACGGATCATGCGAGATCGTCTCGCACAATACACACGAGATGGCCGTCCATGCCAAAGTTCTTCAAAAATACATGACATTATGAAACGAGTGACAACTTCTGAAAATGATCAACAAAAATACCTTCTTTACTCAAATATCTAAACTTTTAATATCATACAATTATAAAGCCGAGTGCGATAATTACCATTGCGATTAAATAAAATTGTCATACGCTACTGATAAATTAAATATATTACAATTACTAAATCATTGTATTTTTTTGAATTATGAATAACGTAGCGATCTTTTAAAATTAACCAAAAAAGGTTAACTTAACGTGAACATTTTTGTTTCTATGTACTTTATTAGAAAGGGTGTGTCAATAAATAATTGTTTAAACTAATTAAATTTAAATTTAAATTTTAAATTGAACTATTCATGGCAAAATACTGTGTTTTCTCACTTTTTTAGATTGTTCATGGAACACGCAAAGTAAACATATTTAATTTCTGTGCTTTCGTAATTTATTTAGAAGTGGTCAAACTTTTGTACCGCACAATTAAATTGAAATGATTAAATCAAAATGAATACGTTAGATTACATTTACTGCCATTTTTATGCAAAATCTGACAGACTATAAATTTTCGAATAGTGGTAGTGACCTTTTAAAATTGACCGCAGTACTTATTAAGTTCTAAATTTTTGTTTTTCTATGTACTTTCATCGTAAGGGGTGCGCCTTTAAAATTAAAATATTATGCGTTTTTGGAAACACCCTATCTTTTTTATTATATTATCTTATTCTTTTTTTTATATCAATCATTTACTAATTATCTATATATTACTGGTGTATTGTCTGTAGCGCATTCTTTATTGCAATTATTAGAAATGCCTATATGTGTAAACTGAAATTATAAGATTTGATGATAAAGTGTTTGATAAGCTATCTATGTTGACTTATTCTTTCCTTCATGATCTGTAAAGCTAATTTGAGAAAACCGAAATATGTGAGAAGTATGGATCAGACTATCATCCGAGGTGTGGTAACTTTAAGGTAATTAAAATAAAAGGATCTGAATTGAACTGTTGTTTTGAGAGCCAATCTTGCTCGTCGAAACGCAAATTCATCATCAAATGCACCGTCGGCTAAGGCTTCAGTCACTTCCAATACTCGTTCTAACTTTGTACCTTCTTACCGCGGAGAGTGTCAACTATGGACGAAGAAGCGGAACTGTCGAAAATAACCAAGTTGTTGACTGATATGAGTTCCAAAATGTTTGTACTCTAAACTCAACAGAACTCCTTTTTGGGGATTCCGGAGAAGGTTGATAATTTGGGATAGAAGATAGATCGAATAGTCGCTGATAATGAGTCCATGTAGCGGTTTTTGGTTGGTCTTGATTTGGCGCAGAAAGATTCGAATATGAGGGTTACCAAGAATAAGGCGGAACTTCTGGAACTCGAAAAAAAATTCGGCCTTATTTATCACCTAATTTGCATGTTTCGTCGATCTCTCGTCATAATTGAAGCTACGAGCTAGCTATTACTGGTCTTGTAGACGAATGTATTCAGAACCCTTAAGGCTTCATGAGGCAACTAGCCCTTTATTTAGAAATCAAATATCGTGAAAATTTGTCGACGAACTCCTTGTTCAATGGAGTCAAATGTTCTTCCTTTGTTCAGGGGTCGCAATCGTATAATCATTGTTAGATTCGCAATCAAAATGTATCGGGATGGTTAGCTGTCAGTTAAAAAGTTATAACTTGAAATCTATGTTGAAGATGTGCTAGCCGACCTAAATCACAACAATAATAGTACATTATGTTCCGAGGGCGCCACTGTCGCGAGGAACATACAGTATTTTTCATACCTGTTAAGAGGTCTGCAATGAATATTGTCGGCCTAGGCCGACAATAATATTGCAGGCCGAGTGGCAGGTATGAAAAATTTATATCAATGAACGTTTGACTGCTATAGAGCGTTAGTGTTTAGCTACCGCTAGAATATTTGCTCGCAAAAATGGATATAAGTTTCGTTGGGTGAGAGCAGGCCAGGGATACCTGAGGAAAAATGAAAGTTCTTCTTCTAATAAGTACGCTCAAGATATTTGGAATCAAGCTACAATCACCTCTAACGAATTGTTGTTTTTAGAAATAAATTCTTCTAACACAAATAATACAGTATATAGGCCGCCATCATCTCGTTCACCCTTATTATTTGCTTCAGCTTTTTCTACAAATGTACATAGCTTTAATAATATCATTATGTTTGTTGATTTCAACTGTGACATCAGCTGGTTTAAAATTGATTTAATCAGTATTGAATCCTTATGGAATGCTCATGGGATCCTTATGGGATGCTTATCGGATGCCTAAGGGACGCCGATGAAGTCTGTAAGAAGCTTATAATCAATGGTTGCAGAGTTTATAGAAGACATATGGGACATTTATGCAAATGAATAATAAATATATCATTCTTTTATAAGTTAATAAAAAAATAAACTGATATTAAACCGGGAATTCAGATAAACCGAAAAGTAAAGGCCAAGTCTAAAAAAGTCCAATAATTAAAAAACAATGACGTTTAAAACATCAAACTTTCTCAATTCAAAAAATGATTGTAGGAGAAGATCTAATCTTAATTCAAATTTTATTTTGTAAAATTAGAAAATAAACT
>JABFPJ010004433.1:0-13833 GCA_022817425.1 Gryon sp. ZL-2020 | reverse complement strand
AGAATGGCAAAGTCGGTTGGCATCTTAGAGTAAGTTAGGTTACAATATATTTTTTAACTGAATGAGGTACTCGGTGTTTGTATCAAATAGACGAATAGATTAGTCAAAGAAATTTTGTATTTTGTTGCCTCAAAGCTGAGAATAACTTGAACGAAAATTTTTTTAAAAAATCATATTAAAAATATTAAAATTTTTAGTCGATGTTTCCAAAAAAATAATCGAACATCGATTAATCGAAAGAAAAAAACATCGGTCAAAAACATCGATGCATCCAGTACAAAACATCGACCCGCCGATTAATCGGCCAACATCGAACATCACTAAAAAATAGAGCAAACCGCGCCATCTACACTCAAACTAGCGTATTGCGTACGTTTGATAAATTTCAATTGGAAACAAATATAGAATGCGCTTACTTTGTTATTCTGTTATTGTTATATTTTGATTTTAGTGTTTCTATTTCATTTCATAAGTTATAATAAATTTATACATAAAACTTATTTTATAAACATCCAAATTATTACATAAGCGTAAGTGAAATAACACTTTTTCATATTTTCAATCAATAATATTTTTCAATTTCCGTATGACTTTGTAAAAATAAATACAAAAGTTGTTCAGTACATTTATATTTCATTTTGATATTTCAGACAATATACAATGGTAGATTCTATACTATCATGCGAACCTGACATGCTTCAGATCTCAAAAATTTCTCATATTTCTGATAGGAGTCAGAGATTACTTATTCAATTTGCAAATCTTTATAATCAAGAACTGGTTGCAATAATAGGTCTGTTTTTATTTTTTTTTTTTTTTCTCATTGCTTATACTTTTTTACTTTTTATTATTAATAATAATATATTATTTCTATTGCTATTATGATTATTATTATTTATTTAGGATGGGCAAGACAAATTCCTGGATTTAGTAATTTATTATTAAACGATCAAATGCGATTACTGCAAAGTACTTGGATTGAAATTCTCACATTTTGTTTAACTTGGCGAAGCTTACCCAACACTGGCAAACTATATTTTACTCCTAATATTTATTTAGATGAAAAAATCGCTCGTCGATGTCATTGTTCAGAACTTTATTTCCACGTTAGTTTATTTATTTAATTTATTTATTTATTTATATTTTTTTTATAAATATTTAAACTTCGACGATCTAAGCTGCAAATGGTCATATTGTGACAGAAATAATTGACACGGACCACATATAAGAAGAAGAAGAAGAAACTTCGACGATTTAAGAGAACTTTTTTTTTATTTTAGTATATGCAAATTTTGGAAAAAATGCAACAATTGGGATTAGCGCAGAAGGAATATTTCGTTTTTAAGGCATTGATTTTGGCAAACAGTGACATTAAATTGGATGAGCCGCAAGCGCTCTATCGTTTCCGGGAAACGATTTTGAATTGGTTATCCGATTCAGTGGCAGCTGCACGTCCGAGTCAAGATCTTCATGCCACACAAAACATGTTCTTAGTTCTCCCAAGCCTCAGGCAGATCGACGAAGTTACTCGCAAGTTCTGGTGCAGCGTTTACTGGAGCGGCAAAATACCCATGGACAATCTATTCATCGAAATGCTTGGAATCACTCGATCGCAATAGTTTTCAATATATTGTATCACTTATCTATGTTATAGTATATTTTCTACCACGGGAGATACAATCGGAAATTCTTTTTCCTGAGCGAATTTTACACCCGAGGCGAAGTTGAGAGATGTAATTGCGAAGGAAAAAGAATTTCCGTTTATTTTCCCATGGTGCAAACGATACTTTTTGTTACAAGGAAGCCGAAAATGCAATTTTCAAAAGACTGGACAAAAATTGTGTTAGTGTTATGAACACATTCATTTAATTTTTCTTTTTATATTGGTTTATTTAGTATAAATTTAACACCATGTCTATTAATGTTTATTTTGCTTTTTGGTTTATAAAAAAGTTTTGAATCTACTTTGTATAGAACAAAATTAAATATTTTTACGGTAAAAGATATTATTTTCGAATATACTTATTATAATTTTATTAATTTAACTATATGTTAAAATTGTATCCCTGATAACTCCTGAAAAAGACATCCCGTATTACTCTCAGATATAAAAAGTAGTATGGAACATCACAAAATCATTACTTAATATACGATTGCAACTATTATTTATAATTACTTTTATTTGATTCATGAACAAAAATGTATATATATATATATATAAAAAATAATATTACTATCTAATTTTTTAAATAAAATTTTACATTTTTACTGTACAATAATTTTCTTTTTATTTCTTGATTTTTACTGTCTTTAAATACAAATTCCGTACCCAGGATTCGAAAACTTATTGAAAACAATTGACCAACATTATTTTACAATTCAATGACTCCTTATCCAAACCTAATTCAACCGACAATCAAATCCTATGTTTTTAATTGTTTTTTGAATCTTCTATTATTTTTTGGATCCTGCGGGTAATAAATCATTAAACCAAATACTGTTTCTATATTTGAATATAATTCAATGTATCTATACAACAATATCAAATAATTTAAATTTAATAAGTGTAACAATTTTTAAAGCTTGAACAATTAATTTATAAAAATGTATTTTCATTTTTCTTTTTGCCTGTTTTTTAAGTAAATGAAGAAAGTTTAACGATTAAAGTGATAATAGTATTAGTAAATCTCATCCATAAACGCCTGTTTCTGATATCAAATGCTGTAAATTATTTCTATTTGTTTTTATTCTTATTTTAAAGAATATTTTTTCACAAAATAAGAACAAAGAATCGAATCACCAACATCATATAATTAATTAATAAAATAAAAAATACATTTAATTAAATTTGTCATTCAAGAATTTGAAATTCAAAAATTAGAATGTCTGAAAATTATATTAAATAAAATAAACTGTCGATTGTTGTATAAAGTAAAGTTTATATTGACTTCAATTTGAGCGCCTTGAAGGCTACGCAACATAACCTCAATATTACGTTCATATGCAAGTAGTCGTTTGATACTCATTGATACTTATGAATGTTCGATCTCATCTCTTATCACAATAATACCATTATTTCTTCAAACATATAGTGAATCAAATGACAACAATTATGAAAAAAGTCTATCCAATGAATAATCAAAAACAATGAAAGTGATGATTAATAATGAGTTTGACATGAATATCATAGTAAAGTGACCAAGAGCATCAACAATCACTTTTCATTTGACAACATTTTTAAATGTCTCATGGTTCTTAAATAAATAAACAAGCATTAGGGTTTGGATAATACTTATTTTTGCAAACTAACAAATGAGTGAGTAATGTTTCAAGTCAATCATTCCTATATTTAAATTAAATACGGTTTTTGACGTCTTCGACTTTTTTTATGTCTTTTATTTAGTTTAGTTGAGTCATTGCTATACGAAAAGAAATTAATAATCAAAAATAAATGTATAAATTGAAATATTAAAAATTTACATGGTGTCTTTTTTCTTTTGCAGAAACGAAAAATCACGCGTAATCATCAAAGCGATCTATATTTTTATTGATTAAAAGTGCTGAATTTGATATTAGTTGGAATGGGCAATTGTTTGTGCAAAGAATGTGCCGAAGAACTCGAACCATACAATGTACAAAATAATGTAGAATCTGAGATAAGAGAATCGCCTGACACAACTTTACATACAATTGCCTCAAATGATAATGTTCGTAGCAGTTCAAAATTATCAACTAAACATATTGAAAAACTTATACTTGAAACACTGGGAGTCATAGGATTATTAGTTGATAAGTAAGAAATTATTTTTATTATATTATTTATATTATATTTATGTTATAGTTTATTCAAATCTGCGAACAAAAGAAATATATCACAATTTTTGGTTTATTCATATTTTATATATTAATTTATTTTATATTTCAACTCAAATTTCTAGAAATCCGCTTTTAATTGTATTAAAGTTTTTCTTTCATTTATTTTATAATTCTAATTGTATAGTATTATGATTTAAGATGTACTAATTATTTATAATAATTAATTAAATAACGTTTTTGTTTGCAGTGAACAAGAACCTCCTCCTGCCATGTTAAAATTACACAATATTGCTGACCGAGAAGATGGTTGGATTCAAGTTGTCAGTTCAATGGTCAATGTTGTACCGATTAATAATCCTTTAGGACCATCCGTCATAACTTTGCTGTTGGATGACTGTCCTTTGCCATCAAAAGTATGTATAATATGTATTTTATCTTACTTTATTTTGAATAATTTACAACTTTTATTAATTTAAAATATACTATGTATACATATTTGTATTAATTTATACATTAATTGATTATTATTTCTATTTAGGATTCATTACTCAAACTATCGAAAATGTTTCATTTATCTCAAAAGTCATCAAAAACTCCGATTAATCAACAGCGTAATATTTGCGTGGTACTTGGATGTATAGCTGAAAGATTAGCAGGACCTAGTACCATAACAATATTATCAGATGCAACATTAGATCATCTTATTTCAAATATAGTAAGATAACTAAAACATAATGAAGAAAATATGTTATATTTAATGAAATACTTTCTTTATTTAATTATATATATATAAAAATAAAAAAAAATTATTTGTAAAGGAATGAAAAATAATCATATATAAACCATTTCAGAGTAAGGATGTAGATCCATGCGTCATCTTATTCTCATTAATAGCTTTAGAAAAATTTGCCCAAACAAGTAAGTTGATATGTTTGCAAGATTACCAAAATGAAGGCAAAGCAAAGATATACTTGACGATTAAACATTATATTACTCATTATAGGTGAAAATAAAGTAACAATTAAAAAGAGACTATTAATGGAAAACTCAAATCCATTATTAGAATTAGAAAAGTGGGCCAATGAAACGAATTATATGAAACGTCAGGTTGGTTTTTGTGCTCAATGGTGTTTAGATAATTTATGTAAGTATATCTTATATTTTTTAAGATTGTATGAATATAACATTCAAATAAGAAAAGAAATAATAATTAAAAATACTTTTACAGTTTTAATTGAAGGTCGACAGTATTCTTATGATACAGTAGACATGACTGGTATAAATGTGATGTTAAATACAAAAGATGTCAGCGAGTACCTGAAGATATCACCTAATGGTTTGGAGGTAGATAACTATTATAATATAATAAAATATTATTTCCATATAATAATTACATTATCTGAAGAAATTATGATTAATTCATTATTAAATAATTTAATAGGCAAGATGTGATGCATATTCTTTTGAAAGTGTTAGATGTACATTTCAAGTCCACTGTGGTGTTTGGTATTACGAAACTCTATTAATAACAAATGGCGTCATGCAAATTGGTTGGGCAACTAAAGATAGCAATTTTTTAAATCACGTAAGACTGAATTTTTTCCATATAATTTAATTTACTTATATTTTATTTTTGTATAATATAAATTTACTTTATCATATAAAATGTGTTATTTCAATATAAAAAAAAATAATTTTTAGGAAGGATATGGCATTGGAGATGATATGTATTCTTTAGCTTACGATGGATGTAGAAGAATGTTTTGGTACAATGCAAAAAGTGAAAGATACTATGATCATCCATGTTGGAAAGCAGGAGATGTGTTAGGATGTTTATTAGACTTAAACAAATTAGAAATTGTTTTTTATATTAATGGCGAACCTTTGAAACCATGTGTTGAGGTGTTTAAGAATGTGAGGTAAAAAAACATCAGTTAATATTAAATATTCAATGAAATCATTTATTTCAAATTTTACATTTTTTAAATATTACAAATTTTAAATATTAAATATGAAATAATCTTCTTTAAGGACTGGTTTCTTTGCCGCGGCAAGTTTTATGTCATTCCAACAGTGTCTTTTTAATTTTGGTCACGTTCCATTTAAATATCCACCCACTGATAGAGAGTATCAAACATTTAATAATTGCGCATCAATGAATCCTGAAGATAAAATTGTGCTTCCACGACATATTTATTTAGATCAGTTACGAAAACTGAGCGTTCAAGAAGATTCCTGTACTTTGTGTTTTGATCAAAAGGCTTCCGTGAGGTTGCTTCCATGTAATCATAGGTAAATTAAATATTCTTTTCACAAGTTCAAATAATTTTACTACATTACTCAGACAGAAAAATGTTTAATATTTGTAAATTAAATTTAAATTTACTTAGATCAAACATATATTTTATTGTCTTAATTTTATATTCTGATTGTTGATGATTTTTTGCAGGGGATTTTGTTTAACATGCTCAAAGCAATTAATCGAGTGTCCAATGTGTAGAGCCACAATCAAAGAAATGACGGTCGACAACACTTGACATATATATTACGTTTGTATTACTGTAACGTTATTTTCTTTGTTAATCTTTATTCTAGAAAATAAGTACACAATATTAATGAAAAATAGTAATATATTGAGCAACAAATGGAAACACTGTACAACTAATAACAAGTACGAGAGTTGTGGATTGGAAGAAAATTGCACACAATATTTTTCGCAACAAGTGCAGATAAATGAGCTTTGCATTCAAAATGTTCTCTGTTAATAATATATATAACTGATAATTTCAATATAATTTCATAAACAAAAATTCAGTTCGAAACAAGTAAAATGAATAGCTACTTATCAAAAATATAAATTAACATCTTTAAAGAATTTTGAGCACTGCAATTATCGTTGAAATAACATTACTTTATGGCATTTGTTATAAAAAAAGGATATAGATAACATTATTTATTGCATAAAATGTTAATTTAAATTTGTTGTTGCATTTATTTTTCATAATAATTGAGCAAACTTTAACGAAAAAAAAACATTGCACAGAAGAAAAATTGACATACATTTTGAATACATTGAATATATTTTGAGATCAGAGGAAACACGTTAATATTTTGTTAATATCAAGTTTCAGTTGATTTATTATTATTATTATATTTAAAAATGTTTGTGTTTCTAAAACTATTATTTCACACTATTTTTATTTTTGACATTTTGGTTTTATCTTAGCTAAATTTTATATAGTTAAATTTGTAAAAAACATAATTCGGAACAAATTGTTCATGTTTATGATAAAAATAAATTATTTTTAACTCTTTCTGATCTACAAAATAATGATCCTAGAGTTTGAAAAATATAAGTAAATCAATTGTTTATATTACGAAAAAAAAAAATTTTTTTTCGTCTAACCTGCACGCGAAGTGTCACTTCGCGCACCGCCACAGAGAGAGAATTGACATTTCACGTACAGGTTAAAACGAAAAATCATATTTCGAGTAAGTATTTTAGAATTTTTTTTTTCATATTATTTATACACAATTATTATATTAATTATACACAAATTAGATTATTTTGTCAATAAGTAATTTATTATAATCAATTAAAAGATGATTTGCTAAAGATCTGATTTAATGTTTTTATTATTTTTATATTTATCAATTATTTGTGTGTAATTTACAATACATATTTTTTGTGCCATAATCGTGATTCAAAGATATCATTTGCATCTGACATCCCCTTGATGTTAGGAATAACTTTTAGATGATTACAACCCTTATTGAGCAGTACTATAGACACTTGTATTGTTTAACATATTTATATAAAATAATAACTCTATTTTTATGGCAAATTAAGAAAAACTATACAAATTTTTATAAGCACTGCACATGTTAATAAGAAATTTGTTTGAAATATGTGCAAATTGACTTTCAGTTAGATTATGATGTATCTATAGTATATTTTGCACCAAGAGAAATAAAAAAGAAAATTCGCTACCGAGTGCGAAGTTTACAATCCGAGCCGAAGGCGAGGTTTGTAATCGCACGAGGAGAGAATTTTCTTTTATTTTCCATGGTGCAAACGATATTTTTCGCCATAAGGGAGCAGAAAATGCAGTTTCTTTAAAACTCCCTAGAGATAAAAACTGCATTTTCTGTCACCGTGTGGCGAAAAATAGATTTATGTATGTAAATAGATTTATTTTATTTTTAATTATGAAGATTGATTGACATTTTTAAAATTTTTTTACATCGAAGTTTAAATAAAGTAATATTTGTATAATAATAATAATAACAAACGCAAAAACGTTTGTTATTTAGTAGTAATTGTGATATTTTTTATTATAGAACTGCGATTTTAAATTGTAATTTATCAAATTAATTATGCAAAAGATGTTAGTGAAGTAATTTTTATATAATTTACAAGAAATTATTCATGCAGAAAATGTATAAGAAATTTTCTGGCAGTTACCCCGAATGAAACTGAAAATTAAAAAAATTGATCATAGTTTCATTATTTACTTCTTGGCATTTCGATATAATAAAATTCTGACTCCCAGATTCTTTTCCTATATTTAAATCATAAACATATCAAGATGCAAGATTAATTAGTTAATCCCCTTATATTCTGTTAATTCTATTCTCAGTGATATATAAAAATCTTAAGGTGATTCTTGAAATCTACTACACCGGAGTTAGTGTCTTTTTATTTTTAAATTGTTTAATAAAGAATTAATTTATTGTTTCATTCTTTAACTCTGGAAGAATTATATCATCGAAGAAAAAATAATTTCTAGAGTAAACTTTTGGCTCCGTAAGTTACGGAGCCAAAAGTTTACCTTAAAAATTACTTTTTCTTCAATCATATAATTCTCCCAGAACTAAAGAATGAAACAATAAACATTATAATTCTTTATTATTCATTATTAAGGAATTTAAAAATAAAAAGACACTAAAAACATATAGTAATACAATGTAAAAAGGATTTGATCACAATAACTCATAATAAATATATATATTTATACCTATGCATGATTTTATACAATTATAATTTCATGAAAATGTCTACATCTTTTAAGTAGATTATTTTAATAAATAAATGAATTTTTTTAATTTCAAAAATGGGAAATGAGGTTTAAAAACTTAAGAGTATTCGATATTTTTAATATTGAAATTAAAATTTTAACGGGCAATGTTTAATTTCATTGAAAAATATTTTTTGACAATAACTCATTGAATTAAATAAAATAATGGTATTATTCAGATCATCAGTATAAATACATTTCAAACTCTAGGAATCTACATTAAGCAATCAAATAATTTTCAAGAAAGTAATAAAAATGTATAAAAGTGTTATATATATATTGTCGAAATATAAAATTTTATTCTGAAATTGTTGAATTATCACTTCATGTATTTCACTCTTATTTTTTATATTAATCATACATTGTTTAACTCGAAAATACAGTTACATTCTAATTTGTAGTATCCATACAAAATTGAACTTTTTGTTTGTTTCTTTTCATTAATGTTGCCATAAGTACTATATATTAATTGTATAAGTTATATATTATATTAAGTTTTATACTTTGTATCTACGTCAATTAATATTTATATTTCTATGTAAACAAAGTGTCGCTATTTTTGATAAGTATTATTTTTATAAAACGAAAAAAAAACATGTAGTACTTCATGTATATGTATACATCTGTATAAGTATGCATATTTTTAATTATTATATCTAAGACACGTATTTTTAAAACATTCTGAACATTCCAGACATCATTATTATTTAATAAAAAATGTTATAACGTAATTAATATGCCATTAATAAGTAAAACAAACAATTGAAAGAAAAAATTACGCTTAATAGATATATATAAAAATATACTCTTTGTTAGTAATATATATAATATGTTACAAATAATTTAAACTAAAATAATAAATTATTTAACATATATCTAAAATATAATTTTTATCATATAATCATATAACACATTCTAAAATTGATTTATTGGTTATCAAAAATCATTCTAATGTCTTCATTAATTGTCATTAATTGTTTGATATTAGATTTAAAATAATTGAATCACATTTAATTTTTTTGATATAATTTATTATTACAATGTATATAATATGGTACACAAAAAGTTTATATTCTTGACATAGTCAACATATTATAAAGTAAACTATGTTCTATTAGTGTCTAAACTCTTTCTGTCACCTCTAACATTAAATAAAAATCGATAAATTTCCTTAAACGTCATCTTAGATTTTATGTTCATAAAATGTTTCTATTAATGAGAGAAAAGAATAAAATTGTCATCGTCATTGGATAACAAGAAAGACGTTCAGCAATATTAATAGAACATGGATAGAAAAAAACTGTGTATAATATTAAATCACTGTAATATATTTATATTTTACTTATATCAGATGAATAATTTTCGTATCAAAGATTAAAACCTAATTATCTCATACGCATTATCAAACTGCATTAAAATATTACATCGTTGATATAAATATGTATGTTTGGGTGATTTTTAAATGTAGTTATAAATTTTCTATTGTTTTGCACATAAAAAAATAATTACTAAAAAAATAAATAAAAAAATGAATTGACGTTTGAGCGAGTTTGATTCATTGGTAAACAATTTTCTGATAAAAAAATTAATACAATAAATGGCAAAGTGATATTTAAAACAAGATTACAACTTTTAAATATTTGGCTTATATCGTCATTAATTTCAGTCAGTTTTCATTTATTCATTAACATCAAAGTTAAAATGTGTAAACAATTTTATTTACATTCATGTATGTCACTTGATTGTCCGATTTACTATTTTGCTTATAGAGCTCCTATGATTCTTAGCATCGATAGTATCATAGTTGAACTTATAATCACTGACAGTAATAGCAGATTTTTCCGGATAGTAATATCTAGATTCCGGTTTAAATGTTAAAGGTGAAGTTCGAATTGTACTGTTTGTATATAAATTCGTTTTTGAACAATTATTGATATCCTCAGTTTGTCGTTTTAATTTCGGCGATATTTCATTATAGACATTTTTTAATGACGAATTTCTATTCCATTTTGTCGATTCATTGTTATTATTATTGATGGGATTATGTGTTCTTAATTTTTTCATTTGTAATTCATTGATGCTGCTTTTTAACGACGAAAGTTTGTTGTTACATTTACAAGTTAAATAAGAATCATTCACAGTGTTCATTGTCGATTCGTTGAGATAATTTTGGATGATATTATTTTGTGATAAATACTTTGCATTTGTGTCATTTGTATCAATGAAATGCTTTGTCACGTTTGCGATTTTTGTAAGAGCTTTTTTTCGGAATCTCTGAACTTCAGCTTTCGGCTGCTTTAAGAAGCTGCTTTGCGTTTGATTGAAACTGGATTTGGTTCCTTTTAAAGGTGTAACTGGAAAATCGCACTCTATTAATGAACTGGACAAGTATCGGGGCTTTGTCTGGGCCACTGGTAGTTTTAACTTTTTCTTCTAAAAATGTAAAAAGAAAAATAATATATATTATTTAATAATTCTCTATTTATCTAGTGTAAAAATATGGATATATAATAAGACAAATGTTTGCAAATAAAGTATAATTTGAATTTTTAACTTTTAACAAATTACAACGGAGACAAAAAAGTTGAACTGAATGATTTATAAATTGATGAACAATTAACAATAATAATATAATATACTGATATTAAACAAGTCAATATTCAAATATTTTACGACAAATTCGAAAACATAAACTATACACTGAGGGAACTTCCGAGCTATTCCGGCGTGGCGCTTCACACAATGGTAGCGTGACTCGTTATACTATTGGTGCTCGAAATTCATACTTCAAATGCAATGGTGCCATGCTACTTTGGCATGGCTCATGCAATTGTTTCATGGTTCGGTCCAATTGCGGCATGATGGTGTCACACTATCGTAGTATGACTAGCGCCATGCCGGAATAGTTCGGAAGTTCCCTCAGTGTATTTATGTTTATTATGTTATTATGTTTATATATGTTTAAATTTTGTGTTTTATTGTTGGATAGACAATTACTTCAAACTGAAAGTCATTAAATACAATAAAACGTTTGAAACTGTTTAAAAAATATATACATATTTTATACATTTAGATGTAATGAACGAATCATGAAATAAAAGTGAAACATCAAATTGATGACATTTACTTAATGAAGAATGTGTTTTTAAATACAATATGAAACATGCACAATGAATGATTGTTATTCATTAAATTACGATACCTAAATAAATCCAATATGGCATGTAGCCTGTAAATACAAAATTAATTGTATATTCGATGTCAAATATTGTACAGTTTCGCTTTATATTACACTTACAACATTTACTTGATCTTGCTGGGTGGATCGAGGCAATTTCGATATCGCTTTCGGAGGATTGTAATAAATACAACTTTTCGTTTGATTTGGCTGAAGAACTTTGATGTCATTTTGAACTTTACTTGCCAAGTGTTCATACACATTTTTACCTAGAACAAACAATTTTACTTTTGAATCATAATTTAAATGATGAAAAGATGTATAATTAAATAAAAATGACTGATTTTTACCGTGTTTTTCTTTCGATACAATTTCCTTGAAGTTATGTTTACTTTTGTCTTTCCGCAAATCGTCACACGACACATGAAAGCTCTTCTTCGTTAACAAATTACTACTTGAATTCGTAATTTGTTCAACGTATTCTTTTTTTGAATTATCTGATAACCGTCGTACTCTTGATTTGGACCTATCGGACCTATCGGACAAAATTAAATCTAACCTGAGCACAAATAAAGAGATTAAATAAAATAAATCTATATCAAAATATAAATATTAAAACACCAATATTTAAGATATCATAATCATAGTTACATCTATGTCTAAAAATCATTTATGTAAAATTTGATATATAAATGTAATATAACATTTATAATACAAATTTAGTATTTTAATATATTATTTATATTAATTTTAATAATTATCATTTAATTGCTTAATGTTATTTATTGCTTACATGTGTTTTTGCTTTTTATTTTTGCTGTCCATCATAGCGTATAACTTATTCCTGTATTCATCGACAGATAACTGTACATCATCGCTCAACCAAGGTATAACTTTTGTACTTCTTTCTGGTTCGTTACTTTGTTTATGAAAACTATAATTTAGCATTTATTAATTTATATCTTTAATAACTGCAAAAAACGAAGCTAATAATTAATATTTACAACAATCTTCATTTACTTTGCAACATAAGGATGTTCTAAGCATTCAACCGCAGTTAATCGGCAATTAGGATTGAAAACAATCAAGTTTTCTATAAGATGTAATGCTTCATCTGATATATCCGGCAGAAGTTCTTCAAGTGAACGATGAGGACCTGGTGACTTTTGCTCTAGTAAACTTGAGCCATATCCAGCACCGACAGACATAATATCTATAAATAATTAATCTAACTAATACACTGGGCACAAGAAAAAGAAGGCCACCTAGCAGTAGTCAAAAAATGAGCCATTTTCAAACCGACATAACTTTTACAATTTGCATCGAAATTCAAAGTTCTTTTTTTTAAATGAAAGGTTGAGATTTCCTCTAAAAAACGATGTCTATTAAATTTTCAAGCATTTGGTTTTTGTTATGGCAAATTAAATGTAAACAAAACAAAATTTTTTGCGGTAAATTTTACTGACTTTGGATGAGTATAGCAAAAAGAATCGCCCCTATAACCCCTCGTTTTTTTACAGTAACTTTAACATTCATTCCTTTATGAACAAAATGAAAAAAAAAATGATCTATTTTACGTGAAAAATGGCAATGTTATGGCCAATTGAAAATGATAGTGCATTTTCGGGTCTCTTCAATGCCATGCCAATGCCATGCCAATGCCATGCCAATGCCATGCCAATGCCATGCCAATGCCATGCCAATGCCATGCCAATGCCATGCCAATGCCATGCCAATGCCATGCCAATGCCATGCCAATGC
>JABFPJ010004432.1:0-13833 GCA_022817425.1 Gryon sp. ZL-2020 | reverse complement strand
ATTATTAATTTAGTAAATTAAACAATTTAACAAAATATCAGTCGTTAATTTTAACAACTGTACCATTTACTATAAAAATAACATATTCTATAAAAATATATAAATAAATCTAGTAAAATACTTATTACTTAATTAAGTAATAAATAAATTATTATATTAATTAATTAGTAATTAATAATAGTAATTAATAACGACTCATAAATAATTATACGTATCAGTTATAATAATTTTTATTTATCATATTATCATTTAAGTATATATAAACATACCAAATCCAGTTTTACATAAATTTGTAAATAATTGCAATTTTTAAAGGAAATTTCGTATTACACATTCAAGTACAATTAACTAAATGGAAAAATATACTTCTGTTGTCTACCATGACTACCAGAGTTGCTTTATTTGACTTATTTAAAGAATAATCTGCCGTAAAAATAGCCAGTGCTGGGCCAGTAATGGTTTCCGACCTTTGATTGCCAATACTGGCCCAGAGTTGGGCTGTTTGAGTTATTGTGACAATGAACGGCATGCAAAAATAACCAGTATTGCGGCAGCATTGGCTGTCGACTCCCGACTGCCAATGCTGACCCGTGCATGGGCCATTTATCATTTATGGCGGAATACTGAAATTTCCATCTGGGATGCGAAATTAATATTTAGTTTTGTTAGTTCTAATTAATATTCTCAGTTAAAAACATAGCATTAAAGTGAATGAAATTTATAGTGACAATTGAAGTGCTATAATAGAAGACATCCCCTTTTTTTATTGATGCACTTTGTCAAACTGTTGGCCATCTTGACTAACAGTCAGACAATGTAAAAAATTTCTTCTAGAAAATTGCTTTTAATAATTTTTATATTCATTTAAATGGAACATAAATTAAACATTTACATTAAGAATAAAAATGAAACAAATATAATATATGTGAACAAAATTCACATGTATTATATCTCTTATGACTGTATTCTTTTATTTTATATGAAAATAAAACAATACAGTTTTTTTAATATAATTTTTCAAATCTAGCATTATAACAAGAATAATAATTATCAAGTTATTTTTGTGAAATCTTTTACTTTTTCGTAGATCTTTTTCGTTTAACCGATGCAACTTTTTTGTTTTTTTTTCCTTTTTTCATCTATGATAAAAATAAATACTACATATTTATATATTTATAAAGTTCCGTATGCATCATAACCAATTTTTACTTATAAAACATATAATTATATGAATTTTCTGCAGTGAAAAAAAGCAACTATTTTAAGGTTAGAAAATTACATATAAACATAATTTTATATAGAATCAATGACAACAAATATTTGTAAAGGAAGTTTGGAAGTTAAGTAAGTGTCATAGATATGTGGCAAAGTTCAAGACTACAAATCTCGAAGACTTGGGTTCAATTCTCAAATCCGGAGATTTTTAAAGAAACTGAAAAACGACAATTTAACATAATAAGTTAAATATATAATCAATAATATCAATTTCATTAAAAAATAAAATTATAAATATTTTTTTTGCTTAAATATTTTGTTATAAAATATAGGAATTATATATTCTCAATATATATCTTTTTTATATAAAAAGCGGCAATAAATGTATTATTCAAGATATAAATTTATATATATTTAGTATACATATAGTCAGAGATATATTTTGTCTATAAAATTTTGGATATATTTTCGTCCGTATGGGAATCTTACTATTATTATGGTACATAATATTGCATACAATATATGCAATACATTTCTTAAAAAACTAGGAGTTTGGCATAATGAAACAAGAATTGTAGTATTTATTTCACTGTGTAAACTTCATAGTCGGGCATTATATGCAATAGTATATAATAATGTGTTATTTGATTATTGCGTGCAATAATCAAATAAACTTGGAAGTATTATGATAGCTAAAAAAGTAATTTATTAATTATAAATTCTAATTTCAAAATAAGGAAGACGTGTTTCCTCATTAAAAAATATAATATTATTTTTTTTAAATTATTCATATGCAAAAATATTTTTTTTTTTACAGCTTATATATGATTACCTAAGCATCTTCAAATAAATCTCAATTTCAGTTTGATTTATTTTACAATTATCATTATACTTTTAACTTAAAGTGCTCGTATTACCCGCTTATCCCCTAAATTCCGAACAATTATTGAATGTTACAATAAATAATTCATCTAATTTCATTTCAATAAATGAAATACATTACATTTATTTTATCTTTATTCCTTAACTACTAAAAGTTTAATAAATTTTTTATTTTAACCATAAATATTAAGGTTAATTCTGTTCAGTGTGTAAAAAAACGTTGAGTTATTCTTTAATTCAGTTAATAAACAAAGTTTTTTTATATATAATTTGTAGGTGTATACAAATTATGCTATATCTTAAAGATGTATTCATGTTTTAAAGTAAGAATTTGAAAGTAGAAATATGTACTAGAAAAGGATGAATAATGAGATCCTTTCCAATCTGTCTTCTGTACATTATTATTCATTTTTTGTTAAAAATCTCTTATCTACGTTACATTTATTATATTTTACAAAGAAAAATGATTTAACGAATGTGTTATAATCTGTTTGCAAGAGTAAATTACACGGTGGAATCCGCAGAACAGTTGCGCAACGGTATTTGCACGCTTAATTATGTCCGACGGCACGTTGATTTACACCACTGCGAACAGTGCATTACATATATGCAAAGCGTTTGAAAAATGAATTTTCTTGAGATTGATAAGAACAAATTGGTCGGATAATTTAACGGGATAAAATCGCAAGATCCTTTGGGAGCCTTCAAGCGGCGCATCAGAAATTCATCGATGACCGTCTTCAGTTATCGCTTTATTATATGCACATACGAAGCACAGCACCATTTTTATCGATCAGGAAGATGAACATTTGCAGCATGTATTATTGATTGTCTTGGTTGGGAGATCTCGCTGAGACCAATTCGATGAATATTTTTTAATTGTTTTTATAAAAGTACTTTGGTAGATAATGTACCTGAGTGAAAGTTAAATATAGAAAAATCATTAAATTTGACCAAGATCATTTAATCTGAATAATTCGATTCAGACAAATACTCCAATTTCAATTCGAAGGTGAAACGTTGAAGCGATTTTAAATTCAATTCAATTTAAATGAAACAAGTTTATGTTTCTGTTAGAACAAATCCACTAATAGAAAAAATATACACAAGAAACAAGACATTTGCAGCTCATAACCGAAGTAGTAAAAAAGTAATTTGTGTTACATATCTTAACATAGGATCAAAC
The DNA here is from genome assembly GCA_022817425.1 of Gryon sp. ZL-2020. NCBI lineage: Eukaryota > Metazoa > Arthropoda > Insecta > Hymenoptera > Scelionidae > Gryon > Gryon sp. ZL-2020. Next base: position 10,550 of record JABFPJ010004432.1, on the reverse strand, counting down.
AGCGTAACAATTTTTTTTTCTGGTTTTTACATTACAGTTATTTATATGGGGGTTTTTCGGGTATTTCACATAATTCCAGAATATTTACAGAATTAGATTAAATATAGGTAGAAAAATAATGAAGTTATTTTTAAACATTAAATAATTACTATTGATACATTACATCATACTATCAAATGATATTTCGCATAAATGCTGTTATTTTCTGCATATAAACGAAGAGACTCAAATTTTCTACACGATCGAAAATATATTTTCAAAATATATATAAAATATATTTTTATGAAAAAAATATATTTGCAGCAAGAAGTTGTATAAATGGTATATATTTTTTAATAATCCATACTAATATATAAAATTGAAAATATGTTTTTATAACACGTGCACGCAAAATAAGCTAAAAAGTGCTTGTTTATAGGGAGCAAAACGCATTTTTGCTCCCTCCGTTTTTGCTGCTTCCGGTAACTGAAACAGCACCGTCTGATGGAGGAATTGAAATTGGAACAACTCCGTTTTCAATTGTGATCAACAATTGCCCAAATCTCCAAGTCTCATTGAAAAAGTAGACTTTTGAGAATCAATGATGATTAATCCAGTTTCGTTACTTATAACTATTTTTTTGAAATAAAAAGAATGATATATAAGACTGTTATGAAAAAAAATATCTGTTGTGATTATAATAATATTATTATTATAAAAAATTAGATGTGATAAATCAGTAAAAATAAGTTTTTTGTTTCTTACGTGATTATAAGTTTGTTGTGATTAATATAATATAATTGTGTTAATTTAAATAAATAAAAACTTTGACGAACAAGATGCACTTTATTATTTATGTGTGTTATTATAATAGTATAAACTTTATGTACATTTATTCTTTCATTTTTTTTGTTTGAATGGAAAACGGAAGAATTATAAATTTTAAAAAACTGACGTTTAGAAAGACTGAAAAATTAGTATAAATAATTAAAAAATTACGATAAATCATTGAAAAAATGAAAAATGTATAATTTACAAATTTGAACTAATTATTTCTATCTTTATTTTATTTACTTCAGTTAATTTTTTTTTGTTATTTTATTTATTTCAATTAAATTCTTCGTTTTGTTTTTGTTTCATTATTTTATTTAAGTTAATTAAAGTTTTTGTTTTGTTATTTTATTTAATTCAATTATAATGTGGTTTTTTGTATTTTAAGATTTTCTCGAAAGCGAGATTGTGATGAATTTTCAAATTTTCATGATTTTTTCAAAATTTTAATGATATATCACATTTTACTTAAAATTGCGAGCTTTCATAAAAAAAATTCCACATTTTTCATAAATTTTCATGATTCTCATAAAATTTTAACATTTTAATTAATTTTCACATTTCTCATGAAATTTCAATTTTTTTAGCAATTTTCGAGATTAACATTTTTTAATTTAAATACTGAAATAAGAAATCCAAGTACTAAATAATACATTAATTGCAAAAAAATAGCTATTATAAAAGCGCATTAACTGTTAGTTAACTTAATTCCATTAGCTTTTCTACTTTCATAGATTTTCTAGTGTTTTCAGTTTACTTGGTTCTGTCAGATTCTGAATAATTTATATATTTCAAATATGTGTTGAGAAATATATTTTCGTTTATGTGGGATTGAGCCCGCAGATGACGAAAAATTCATAGTTTCTTTTTAAATGATATTTAATTAGTCATATTTCAGACATGATACAGTTCAAATACAAGAAAATTTTTGAATAAAATTAAATATATTTATAAACGATTTCTTGTTGAAAACTAATTTGCTGTAACCAAGATTACTGTTCGTAATTTTGCAGAATATTTGACTTTTAATGATTTATCTTAATAAAAGGTGCAAACTTTGCAAAATAATATGTCATCACTATAAATCTATAGATAATGTTAAAACCTTCAAATTAATATAGTAATACAAGAAGAAATTGAGGTAATTTAAAATTTGGTTAAAAACAAGCTATCTGAGCAAAAAAAGTAGACAAAAAGACATCATGTTAATTAGATTAAATTATCGCATTAAACTGTTGACTATAAGGAAATTTAATTATGAAAGTGTAATTATCAGAACATGTTGAATTCCGCAATTTTTGTTTTACAAACAAAAATTGTTCACAATTATTATAATTTCATAACTTTTAAATAATTATTATTAGAGTCTTTAACTGAATAAATATATATTGTTATCAAATAAAACATCATTAAAAAATTTTATACGCGTTTCGATGATCTGTATTATCTAACTTTTATCCTTATCCTACTAATATATAAATTTCAATCTATGTGATTGAATCTATGATTGAATCTATGATCTAGGTGACTCGTTCGCCCAAACAAAAGTCAACTGTTTTTTGGGCAAACGAGTCACCCAATTTGGACGATTCAGTCGCCCAAACTGGGTGACTCGTTCGCCGCAATTAGAGAACATCAGTTCGCCTCAGAAAAAGAGAACCGCTGGCCCAAAAAGTTCTCAGTGTACCTCATCACGCAAATTTTACTAGGCTGATTTACTTGAAATTTTAAGGCTATACAGTGTTAGTACTGCAGATTGTCAAAGGCTATATACATTTGATGTTTAGAAAAAAAAATGTTTGTGTCATAGCTTCATCACTTCGAGGGCGGGGGAGTGTCATAGGGATGCCATAAGGAAGTCATAGGCAGATCATAGGGGTAATAGGAGGAGGGGGGTTCATAGAGCGTCCATAGGGAGTCCTGGGAGGGTCCATAGAAGTATATCGAGTGGAACTAGGGATTTACTCTGGACTCATACACGGTCGTAGAAAAGAGATCACAGGGTTTTGCTCGGGCGAAGCCGGGGCTTCAGCTTGTTAATATATAAAAATATATATAAGTTGTTGTTTGTTCTTTGTTTATAAAACTTGCTATTGATTTTTTAATAGCATATCAATTTACCTTATCATTATTGGTATTTAAGGGGGGACATCACCATGTAAGGCTTATAAATCGGTGTTTTTTAATATATTTTTGTTGGGTATCAGAAATGAAGGAAACTTGTCGGGTTTTTTGTATGTTATTGAGATATATTACAGCTTTACAATTAAAATTTTTTTGTAAAAAATATTCGTTCCTATGCCGTTGGCAGCCCTGCGCGCAGAAGCTCCTTCTAAAAAACTGTCTAGCTTTTAGAAGCTCCTTCTAAAAAACTGTCTAGCTGGATGCATGTGCCGAGAACTCCAGCAACATTCGAGATCATTTTTTTTTAATGAATTTTTCAAGACTTAATGACATTGTCTCTGATGTAGCCTAGCCGTTTTTTAAAATTCGGAAAATTATCAAAATGACGTTGATTTAAAAAAATTGTCACTTTTTTTAACGAAAAATCGATATTTAAATGCTCATACACACACACAAAAATAAACGTAATGCATTCAACTCCATTTTAGGATTAACAGTTTATCATTAGAATCAAGTGAAATATGCATTTAACATATTGAGTACATTCCAGTTGGTTATGGACTAAATCCAAGCCCATAAATCATTTCGGCTTATTTCGGCTAAATTATTTATATTCTAATAATGTTGTTTATTAATTTCAATGTTTGCATGATATTTAAATATATTTTATGAACACACGGGAAAAAATATAGCAATCGTTGCTAGAAATTCTGGCAGTTATTGCGATATTTGAAAGGCAATGACAATTTTGCAGTAATTGCATGAACTTTCACGTAATAATAAAAAAATCTGTCAAGCAACGCCAATATAAAATTGTTCTGACAGTTTCAGTAAACTTTCAAGCAATGTTTGAAGTAAAATGTCGCCCAAAAATACGATTCATTTATTGCGTTTTTACGATTCATGACTTTACTTATCAATCATAAGTAAGCAGGTTAATTGTCCGTTTAGGCAGTTCATTTGTTTGGCAATGCTTGCATGAAATTCTAGCAAAAGCTGCCAGAATAATTTTGAAAACTTAACATGATAAGAACATTTATGTTTTTGCAAGAAAATTCTGCCTAGATTTGTATATTAAATTAAAATTAAATTTTATAATAAAATTCTTAGCTAGATTTTTTTTCCGTTCACAATCATGTTAATTATTATTTTTATATATTGATGTATTTAATTTATTATAATTTCTTATTTGTTTTTATTTTTTCGATATCAACGTATAACTTAAATATAAGAAATTTCCTTTTACTGGTATGTGATGCGTTAGCCGCGCGTGTTAGATGTTTGTGACATAATGTAGGGTTATGTTTTAAGGAATCATGCGTTCAATTCTTATTGTTGGCAAATTTTTCTAGCGGAATTTCAACTATAACTAAAAATTTGAAAAATATCAAAATATAAAGTAAAATTAATGTTTGTTTTTTATTTAAAAAACAAATAATTTAGCATCCTATAATAAAAAGTTGGTGGAATCTTGAAGTTGGATGTTGGCCGCCAATTCTAAGAAGGTCCATTGTTGTACATTTATTCGATGCGTTATTGGTGTCGACAAAATGGTAGGCATTTTTAAAACAAAGAAAAGGTTTATTCGTTTTGAAATTGTCTCAGAGGCGCGCGTAGCGCGCCTTTTGCCTCTAGTACTTTCAATTTTTCATTGAAAGTAGATAAATAGTTGAATATAGATATCTATAGACTTAATTTTCTACCTTATTTATTAAATTTACATTAAGTTGTATATGGACTTGATTCTAGTCCACCAATTTGTTGTTTGTTTATGTCGTCGCATCTAGCGAATAATGCCCTATGTCATTGCACCGTTGAAAAACGTCCTATCTTCTATATAAAAAGATAGGACATAGGCTTTTTTTCAACGGTGCAATGACATAGGATTTTATTCGTTACATACATCGATGTAATAGAAAACTAAATTCAATATATATGTGTGACTTTAAGTATATATAATATCATATATCACTTGATTCAATGTCCTGGTTTTTTTAGTGTATAAAATCGAAAAATTAAAATATCCAACAACGGCTACGCTACATTATAGGGAATGTATTTCTGCATATTTTGAACAAAAAATCAGCTCAATCTGTTTTGTAGATCCCGACAGTTTTGTGCACCCACTTTAAAAAAGTTGGTTTTCCGTAAAACGCTTTTCAAGATTTGACATACGTTTACTATAAGATAATGACAAATTGGTAAAACCTAACATTTAGTCTATAATTCCGGCACCATAAACCTACCTTTTCGTCTCTAACTAACTGCTTTCGACATCTTTTCTAGCGGTCGCAGAAATTTGGCTCACTTGCCGAAGTTTACCCCCTTCCCCGATGGAAATTTCAGTATTCCGCCATAAATTATAAATGGCCCAAGCACGGGCCAGCATTGACAGTCGGGAGTTGACAGCCAATGCTGCCGCATACTGGTTATTTTTGCATGCCGTTCATTGTCACAATAATTCAAACAGCCTAACTCTGGGCCAGTATTGGCAATCAAAGGTCGGCAACCATTACTGGCCCAGCACTGGCTATTTTTACGGCAGATTATTCTTTAAATAAGTCAAATAAAGCAACTCTGGCCCAGTCATGGTAGACAACAGAAGTATATTTTTCCATTTAGTTAATTGTACTTAAATGTGTAATACGAAATTTCCTTTAAAAATTGCAATTATTTATAAATTATTGTAAAACTGGATTTGGTATGGTTATATATACTTAAATGATAATATGATAACTAGAAATTATTATAACTGATACGTATAATTATTTATGAGTCGTTATGAATTACTATTATTAATTACTAATTAATTAATATAATAATTTATTTATTACTTTATTAACTAATAAAGATTTTACTAAATTTATTTATATATTTTTATAGAATATGTTATTTTTATAGTAAATAGTACAGTTGTCAAAATTAACGACTGATATTTTCTTAAATTATTTAATTTACTAAATCAATAATGGAAATGCTTATTTACGTCACCTCATTATCAAAAATATTTCTTTTTAACTGTCGGCGCAACACTGGCCCGGTATTGGTTTCGGTATACAAAATTTAAGAGAATGTGTTCATGTTATAAGTAGAGTATTTTTGAAGACGCCGTGGAGTAGAGGTAAAGTACGAGACCAGTAACCACAAGGACCGGAGTTCAATTCCCAACATCGGAGAATTGAAAAACTAAAACTACACATTTTTAATTAATTTAAAAATTAATAATAACCTTAAATAACATTAAAAACAATTAAGAACTAAAAATTCGATATGTCCCATTTTTTATTGTTAAAAATTGAAAAATTAATTAAAATAAAACCAGTACTGGTAGTCAGTACAGGCCCAACGTAATACAACGTAAATTTCGTTGCCAATATTGCGCCAACGATGAAATACGACGGTCGACCACTGATCGCCATTACTGGGCCTTTAATGAGCCAATTTAAAATTTCCATCTGGGTTATAATCTACCAAAATGGGCTTACTACCTAATGAACTTGACTTCATTTTTTTTCTTCTAACTCTGAATAGAAGTTAGATATAGAAAAACGGGTTTGACAAAAAATTCTACAGAGTATAGTGAACCCGAAAATATATAAAAAAAAAAATTTTTTTTTCGAAAATGCAAAGTGGTTTCCCCCCTTAAGACCTTTTACCTTTTTCTAGTGTACTTTATTCTAGAACAATACTATTCCTGTAATTATTGTAAGATTTGATGAATAGCTAAAATTAAAGCATATAAGTGATATTTTTTAAATTCATTTTCGAAATTAACATATTACATTATAATCACAAAATGTTAATTGAAGTTGTAAAAAAATATTATATTTAATGTTTATATTCGATGGAAAATAAAACTGATAAACACCGAAATATTGCAGAAGTTGGAATGTGATTGAAATACTTCGTGACGTTGGGCCAAAAATGAAGATATCCTGGAAATTGTAGGAAGCGTTCGAAGAATCCCGCGTAGTTTATGAGAGAGTTGACTGGCAAGATAGGGGCTACAGCATCCCACTTCCAGGGAAGAAAAATTTCAATTATCTTAAAAATTGGTGCGCAAAAGATGCGCCTGGGGGAAGAAAACGGCAGGCATTGGGTTGGTATGTAAGAAATGTATGAGTATCATGAGTCGTCGCGCAGGTGTGAAAGGAAAGTCGCAAAATAAATCTCGGCGCTTTATATGTACACCGGACGGTAGAGCAAGAATGCCAGCTGTGGAAACTCCGGGGGATTATACTCCGTGCTTTCTTTTTATTTTTCTTTACGCGACTGGCTTTTTCGCGATATTGCATCCAGGTTTTTCTTCCTTTTGCCCCATCTCATCTCTTTTCTTTTGACCGCCAAAGTCAAACGGATTAATAGCTTATTATCCAACATTAATTGAAAGATAAACCCCGTTTTGTCCCTTGCCAACCAAATCAATTCGTTACAGGATGTTACAGATACAGAATGTTTCTTTTCAATCGGAAATGGAATTTTGTACCAATTTTAAAATAAACAGACGACATTTATTAGAAAATAAAATAGAAATATTATTTCCTACTTTAAATAATAAATAGTTTGATAAATACACAATAGTAAGTTCATTTTTAACATTTTAACATATTCATAACATTTTAACTTATTGATTTATAATTTAATTAATTTAATAATATTTATTTATATACTTTAATAAAACAGTATAATTGTTCTTACTATAACAGTACATAAAAATGAAAAGCAAAATATTTCTATTATTACTCTGAAGAAATCAATTTTCGGAAAATATATCTAAAAACAATGTTCTGATACATTAATCTTCGACATTCATTGAAAATAAAAAATAATTGAGTTTACTTGCATTGAACTCAAAATACGAGTTAAAAGTATGATATAAAAACAGAAATAAAAATCTATAGATCACATTTGCTTTGAAAGAAATACAATTTCATCCAGAATATATTGACAACTTAATTTCCTTCACTGATTTTGTTTTACTTCAATGTCGAGAAACGTATACAACATTTTTATTATAAATAATAATTGAGTTTCGTGTTTCCTTTTATTTAAAATTTAAAATTAATACATATAATAGGATTATAAAAGGGAAAATAATTTGATTTGAATGTTTATCATTCATTCTACATTCACATTCTCAATATTCTTTTGTTATCTGAAAACTAATATAACTAAATTTAATGTCTGAGTGTTTTTAAATGTGATAAGCGAATCAATGTATTTTATCATTTTCTGTGGTCAAAATGATAGCGACGTATTAATAGAGACCAAACAAGCTTTGACATTTCGTAAAGTAATCGATAATACGAATGTGCGCGTTGTACAATGGAACCGGAATTGCTCTTATTACGTCGATCGTAATGCCACAACACCTTTTGCTGAGCTATCACGAAGCTTTTAATAGTTTGTTTGTATTTTCTTGTATGGTATATCAACGTCTCAAAAAAGGTAAAAAAATGAAACCAATGACAATTTATATCTGTCGGTAATATTTTGCAGAGTCACGTGACGGTATACAATTTTGTCTATCGGTCGTACATTTTTTGTGATATAAAAATATTTAAACACGACAGAAAAACCGGCTTCTTCATTGAATCTGGTTAATTCTATTATTGCATGAAATATTCTTTCAGGAAAATAACCTGTTATTATATTATGTTTACATTTTATATTATGATAATGAAAAATGTTTTTTTTTTTCATAACATGCATTATACTTTTTGTATAAATAATTTGTTCGTTTTATAAATTTGTTTTGCAAACCGTTACAATACATTTAGCGATGAATATTCGTTTTATTTGACAATTATTCCGTTTGTTATTTCAGGTTATGTACACGGCAAGTGTAGTTTATCCAATAACAACATAGCGCACCAAGTGTGCACCAAATAAAATAAAAAATTGCGTACGAATAATGTTCGACGAGTAAAGTACGCTTGGGTAAAGTAAGGCTTCTTTATTGCTTAACAATTAACTATTTCACATGTATTTCATTTAACTAATTACTGAATTTATTTTAAAAATATGTTATGTTATATATATAATATTATCACGTACTTGCAACTTGCATATATTAATTAATAATCATATAACTCCAATGATTATTAATAATAATTGTTAGACAGAGAATGATTATAATGAATTTATTAATAACGTAACGAAGCGCAGTGGTATAATACGAGTTAGGAAAGTTCGTGGGGGTAATTACGATGCACTCGTATCACATGTTGATAGCATCTTAGTGAAGTACCAGTCGAAGTCTTGCAAAAGTTTGTCAACTGGCACAAATATACGGGACAGAGGTACACAACTCTTGAATTTCAAAGTCGGCACACGATTTTGCCAGATAACCGATCTAACGCACCAAAACAGCTGTGCCATGGCCTATGGAAACATACATGTTATATCTATTAGCCAACCAAATGATAAATTATTTGCTTCCTTTCTCGCTAACTCGATAAGAAAATCGTCTGAAAATGGATAAGCTCTCGAATGAAGATATTCGCGTTACTATTTTTTATGTACAACTACTGCACAACTTACTCAGTATCACTATTTCACAAGGTCACAATTCGTTTTCAATACTTAATTGATATCATATAAGAATATTTAATTGAGCCAACTTTGAATCAACGTTAGTCAGCCCACATTGGTTGCCAACGTTGTTACAATACAGAATGTATGTCGACACTCTTACAAAAATCCTTTTAAGATTGAAAAAATCTTTTAATCGTTAATAGATTTTCTGCTTAGAATAACGACAAAAAGAATTCTTTTTATAGTTAAAAGAAAATTATCTAAAACTTACATACATTAAAATCTTTTAGGAGCTAAATGAAATCATTTATCGTTAAAAGGATATCAGTACATATAGAAATAGTATATTTCTCAACTAGTGAGCTCAGGAGATACTTTTCTCATGAATGAGAAAGATGAGATGCCATTCGAACGACAGAGAAAAGAATCGACTAAACTCACAAATTGAGGATATTACTTTACGAGAGTGGGAAAAGTAACTACTTTTCCCATAGAGTAAGGAAAAGAATATTTATTTAAATACTTATGGAATTTTATGATATATAATAATCTCAAAAAATTGTAAATTAAGGTATACAGGAATGTATATAATACACAGAATTTTAACAATAATTTATTATAAACATAAGTTTGTTTTTTAATAATCATTTTAAATAACATAATATCTTGCATCTCCAGCAAAAAATGTTTTCTGTAAAACTTCCCTTGAGCGAATATCTTTTAATGTGATACATCGCCAGATATTAGTTTTCTCAATGCAATAAGCATACACGTGTTTATTAAAACCTACAGTTGCGTACTCCCTAACAATTAATAATAAATTATTTTCGATTAAAATAAAATGCTCAATCTCGACAAATTATGAAGATTTTAAAATATGTTTAAAATCTTCATAATTTGTCAAAGATTTAATTTCGGCTGGATGTTTTGGTCCTAACTGTAACATGTGGATAGAATCAAATTGAGAGAAATAGCAAGACAATGATAATTGATGCTTTGTTATTAGAGTTAGTGGAAGATTTTTGTGATTTTTACATGATTTAACGTACGACGCAATTTGTTGGTGTTTACCTTCATAT
>JABFPJ010004431.1:0-13837 GCA_022817425.1 Gryon sp. ZL-2020 | reverse complement strand
ATTAAATATATAATAAATAAAAATAAAAAAAAAAAAAAAACAAAAAAAAACAAAAAAAATATACAACGTTAAGAAAAAACATATACAAAATCAATAATCAAAATTGCAAAATAAAACAATACATATTTACAAAAAAAAAGGAAAATATGTTTCATTTGTTCTGTATACTGTTAATGGAAAGGGTATAATAAACTACATTGAATAATCTGATTCGAGGAAATATATCTCTTTAAATTTGGATAAGTGAAAATTTCACTTCCTTGCTGAGTGAAACACTTTTTCACTTAAAAAAAGTCCGAATTCGCACTTTTCATAAATCAAAAAAATTGTTCATTTTAAAAAAAAGTGATCAAATGTACTTTTTTCATATATTATTTCTATACAAATATATTCTTAATAGATTTTTAATATATTTTTATTATATTTATAAAATGCTTCAAATTTACCTTTTTAGATATTACATCGTTAATGCATTTTTATTATATTTAGAATATGTTAAGAATATCACTACAAAAACAAGTGTCTCATTTTGAGACATTTTTGATGATTGAGACACCAAAAATGTCTCATTTATTCAATTTTAAGACACTTTTCGCGTCTCAATCATCAAAAATGTCTCAACATGAGACACTTGTGTTTGCAGTGATATTAACAATATATTCGCAATATATTTTCCGTTTAGATAGGATCATATTTAAAAAAGTGAAAAATTATATTTTTTCATAAGTCAAATGAATTGAAAGGTTAGGAGTGTATTTCGCAATGAAGTTTGTATTTTAAGTGATAGACTGGTATAGTGGAGAAGACGTCGGACTAATACCTTGGGGACCTGAGTTGGATTCTCGAAGACATTTTCATTGAGATTTTAATTATACTATACAAGGTGTGTCACAAAAAGGTATCGAAATACAAACGACAATTGAACAAAATTCAATTATAATATATGAATAATATATAATGAATAAACATTATTTTCATAATATATAATTTTTCGCTTTTTCAATAAGTTAATATTCACTTTTCCTAAATAAATTAATTCTGACTTTTCAATAAGTGAACCCATACGATCGAAAATACATTTTCAAAATATATATAAAATATATTTTACTGAAAAATATATGTTTGCGGCAAGAAATTATATAAATGGCATATATTTTTTATATATGTTCTAAAATGTATTTGCACAAATATATATTAAAAATTTATAACAAATATATTGAATATATATTTCGTATACGTAAAACGAAAAAAAATATATGATATATATTGAAAAATATATTTTCGTCCTTGTGGAATATTCATTTATTTTAGGTGGAAGACTCAATGAACTCAATCAAAAAGTGAATTTCACTTATTTAAATTTTGATCGGACCATCAATATATACCCACTGTGTACATGAAGTAATAATTTTTCTTTTAAAGTATTGCTGATTTGCATAATTTGTATTAATATCTTTATTATTATCTTTAAAACTATACTTAATGGATATTTTTTAAACCATAATAATTGTGTAATGCAAATACGAGAATAAAAAAAATGAAGTAAAGCTAAAGCTTGATGTTAATTTGATGTTGAACTTTGATTCAAGTATCATAGTTTCATCTTCTGACTTAGATATTCGCATTGCAGTACTTGTGTACAAATATTGATACCTTGCCGTGTAATCATCAGACAAATAATAAGCATGGAAATGTAGTTGTTTCGAGTAAACGAGCTTGGATAATAGCATTCTGTGTCATTGCATTATTTAATGAGGAAAACTTTGTTTTAAAAATATATCGTTATATAAATCAGCTTTATTCTTTTGAAAGATAAATATAGACTGTTTGAACGACCTTTTAATATTTAATCAGTTTATTGATTTTATGTTATACTAACTGAATCCCCGGTTTCCTCCGGATGTTAATTGTAAAAAATATAATAATAATATAAATTGTAATAATATCTACAATGATTTAATATATCTACATCCCTATAACATCTATAGCACCTCTACACGCTAAATAAAAATAAAAAAAAGACTATACTTCTAATAAAAATTAGAAGTATAAATAGTATTCATAAAAATTATACCATTTATGAATCTGAGGACCACTCGACATCAGTGTAAAAAATAATATATAAAAAAATATAGGATCTTAAAAATGTATATACTATATTATACTTTGTATTAAATGACGTTTTTTTTACTATTCTATGTACCTTTTTTTTATTTAAGTTTTTTTTTGTTGTAAAATGTAATAAATTGTTGTAATGTTGTAAATAATGTAAAAAATAAAATTTTTTATATTAATATAAATTTTACATTAATATCTTAATGTAAAAAATAAAATTTTTTACATTAAGATATAAAAATGTAATTTATTTTATTATTATTTTTATTAGACTTTTATTTAGCATGTATTATGACATTGCTATGTCATTCTTATGTCATCCCCATGATATCCCTATAACATCTCTATGACATCCCTATAAAAAGAGAAAAGAAAAAAAAGTTAAACCTTATCAAGACGAAAAATATATTGCGAATATATTGAGAATATATTAAGAATATATTATGAATATATTAAGAATATATTATAAATATATTAAGAATATATTTATATAGAAATATAAAAATATATTTGCAATATATACACTGTTAAAAAATTTTTAAAAATCAACTTTATTTTAAGTTGAATAAATCATATATTAGTTAAATTAACTAAAATCCGTTCAATTCAACTGATAGTTGAGTTGATTTAACTCGATTTAACTTGATATTACTTTTCATTTTTAACAGTGTAAAAACTTTTTTTCACAGTTTTTCGGACTTTGCGTTTGTCCTTTAAACAGCTGATGGTTCTTTTTTATATATAATTCTACGATATTTGAGAACTTATTCGTTGTAAAGACAACTAAATTGTGGAATGAGCTGCCTGATGAAATCAAAAGATAGAATTCGATTAATACATTCAAACACGAATATTTATATATTAAAGCTTGTCAAAGTAATTTTTTGATTGCTGTACTTTTTATTTTTCATATTTATATTTTATATCCATACTAATATATACAATTGAAAATATGTTTGTTTGTTTGTTTGTTTGTATGTCAATATTGTAGATTATCGTAAGCTATATTAATTTGATAAAAAATAACGTTGAATTAAAAAAGATTTGTTTCACGCGAACGATATAGAACTATCTCGGGTGGAACTAAGGATTTAGTCATACATGGTCATAGGGAAGGGATTACAGGGTTTCACCCTGTTATATTATATTTTTAAATTTCTTTTTTTTTATTTATTGTAATTTATTTATTTATTTTATTCGCAATATATTTTTCGTTTTACTATAAGATATAAATGTTAATGTTAAACATAGCATTGTGTTTCCGTCCTAAAGAAGAAAGATGTTACTTTAACTTTATTCTACATAAAAAGAGAGAAAGTAAATGTTTTCCATACTAGTTTCCTATACTGCTATTGTATATAATTTAATATATTATAAAATTATATATACTATTTTATATATAAGCACACCATATATATGGTGAACATTTGAGCTATGTAATAGTACGCTTTTAATATGCTGACAAAAATTACAAAAAATTATCAAATTGCACGTTTGTTACTTTCCGACACTGAATGTGATATTTCATATTTTATTTCCTAATTGAATTGAATTCATTTGTAGATGGAATTTCCGATTTTGTTTAAAGAAAAACTAATATTGAAAAAAAGTCGTCGTCAAAAGACCTTTAAAAGCAGAAAAGTAATTTTAATTATTAAAAAGTGGTAAATACAGTGACGAATAAAAAAAGGGAACATTATTCATCTTAAATGTGGAACAAACACCGCGAGGTATCGCGCGAAAACACAACACTTGTATCATAAATTCTAAAGATTTCGTGCGCAGTTTTTGACGAGAAACATATATTTCAAAGAACAGTCATTTGGACGATTTTATACTCTGCTACATGAACGAGATTGAAATCAAAATTTGAATTTTAAATGCACCCGCGCAATTTCCGCGCCGACAACGATGGTAGCAATCGTGTTCCTGCATTTGTTCGATTTGACAGCCTGAACCTTTATACTTTGAAAACCTTTCTTTCAATCATTTTGCAGCTCCATTTTTTTTTTTTTTTTTTTTTACAAAGAGAACTATTTATACAAGTGCGCGCGCAGATGCTCAAAAGCATTCTCCTCCAAGATTTAACTCGCGTGAAAAATGCGTTGCATAAATCCATACGGTATCAAAAATGTGAACGAAAATTGAGGCTAAATTTGTGTACTGTCTGTCTTTGTTCGCCATCTGAAACTCAATACCGATATTCATCATTTTGACAATCTGCAATCTTCTTTAAATATAATCGAACATTTTTGAAATAAATGTCGAATGTGTAGCATATTTTTAGTCGCATGAAACTTTCGTGTGACGTTGAAACTTCAATTAAAATTGGTAGCTATATAAAGAGGATAGATAATTAAGTGTTATTCCTATGAATTTTATATGTAAATAATTTTATTCCAATTAAAATTTTTTTTGTTTAATTAACGTTTCGAAATAATTTTTATTTCCTCATCAGAATTAAAATATACAAAATAAACAATATAATAATTATAAATTTTTGTTGAACTGTATATTATTATCAAAACTATTGAATTTTTAATGTTTCGTTAATTTTAATTGGAATAAAATTATTTCCATATTCAATTAAAATTATTTCATCACATTAATAGTCTGCCGAATAATTCAGTTATATGTGAAACGTAATTTTTAGAAGAAAATTAATTTTTCAACGACCATTTTGAACATTGCAAGAAGCATAAAATAAAAAAGATTTCCCAGCAAGAATAATTATTTAGTTCAATTTATTTTGATTCATTTCAATTTATGCTTTTACTCTGAGAACACATTTGAATCTCAATTTTAGTTTTAGAAAGAAACAGCGATAATTGCTTATATCCCACTCAGACGAAAATATATTTCAGTAATATATATAAAAATATATTTTTGACGCTAAAAATATATTTTTAGCAAAAATGTAGATAAAAATATATATTTTGGAAATATTTTGTACATATATCAAACATATATAAAAATAACGAGCAAATATACATTTTGATTAAATCCAAAATATGTAAAAATTATAGTTATTTTGCCACAGCATTACTATTAATTAAAAAACGTATATAAAATATAAAAGCGGCAAATAATCTCAATTTAAATATATATTTTACGTATACATTTTACTACCGTGAAGAATATAAACTAATTTTGTGATCAATTGCAATGAACTCTGTGTCGTGTAGTTTGAGTTCAAACAAAACTTATGTTTGCTTCGTGAACGTTAAGCACTTGATTTTGATAATACAAATATAAGTGATGTTTCTAACAGCATTCCAGCATAATTTGTCAGTTTTAATCTTTCTCTTTGAGAAATTGAACATATGTTATTTTCAATTATTAGATATTGCATCATGTATTGTTAAACACAATCTGTACAATTTGTGTAATGCTACTTTTTCATCAAAAGAGTTTCTTAAGTTACAGTTAAATTTTATACAAATAAAAGAATATGCCCTAATTCTCTTACCTTTTAAAGGTATTACTTAAACTCAAATTTGTCTAATAATTGATTTTATAATTGGATTAAATGAAGAATTGCAAAGTTCGAATAATTCATATTAATTAAAGGAAGTAATGTTGAATTGTAATATGAAAAATTGTTTTCAGCATATTTCAAAGTGATTTGAAGCATTTTACAATAAAATTACACCAATAAATAATAAAAAGTAAACTTTGTAAAGCTATCGTAAACATTTCATCGTTTTTCAAATCAAAATATACAAAAAATATACAAATTATAAATAATATGTAAAAAGTATATATAATTTATATATAAATTGACATATATTTAGATATAAAATTATATTTTATATTTTCGTCCATAAAGGTGTGAAATAACGGTTCAGTTCGACTAGCTTTAATTATATTTTGAATAAATATTTAATAAATATTTCTTAAAATTATTTTCATAATTAACATTTCTATGCACATTTATATTATGTCTAGCAGACACTAATATATTATTTATAGAATTTATTCTGTTGGAAGATTTATTTTTGTTTGCAATATTTCGAGTATTATTTTATTGTTTATTAAAATAATATGCAGTTATTATTTTTTAAAATAAGTAATAGCAATTTATGTTTTTCCGCTATTTTCTAAAGCTAGCAGAACTTTTCTTTAATTTGCAGCAAATGTTTAAATATAGGGTATTTAATTAGCCTTAAATTTGCTCTAAATCAACGTAATTATTGGCATTTTCACTCAAAACTGAATAATTTCTGTGGCCATTTCTTATCTTATTATAAAAAATAATAACTAATAAACAATAAATGAAATATTGCAACAAAAGTAACTTTTCGAAGGAATGAATTCTATAAATAATATATTAGTGTTTGCTGGTCATAATACAAGCTTACATAGAAATGTTAATGTAAATGCAAATATTTTAAATGTTAATTATACAAATATAATAAAAATATTATTTGTTGAATAAAAATGCCAGTTGTTACTATTTCGTTATAAAAAGACATTTTAATTTTTCTATCATTTCAATCGATTTTGAAAGTTTCGCTGGATCTAGTTATTTTTCCAAAATCAGGCATATTTTGCGCAGACTGTAACAGCATTAAGGCACATGACGTTGCCGGATGAGTTTGTGTATTTTTTCTAGAAATTTTAATTAATTAAGTTAATTAATTCAACAAAATAAATTATTCTGAATAACTACAATGATAATGTGTTGTATATTAATGTGAAAATATATTTGGTGGTAATTTTAATAATGAAACGAACATGTTTGAATTTTTTATTTTTTCATGGAAACAAGATTTTGTCTTTGTAAGGATGAATTGTTTTCAAATTATTTTGTAAAACTATAAACCTTGCTTATTAATTCTGATAAAAAACTGATATTGTCATCATTCTAAATAAAGCTAAACATATAAAGTGTATTGACTAGTGAGTACTATTTTACCTACCTTAAAATGAATGTAAAAAAATCAATGTATGATTAATATTTGTAAATTAGTACTTTATATTAATATTAATAAATGTGTATATATGTATTGTTTGTGAACATTGCGTTAATCTTATTTGTAAATCTTATTCGTGAATCTAATTTATAAACACACAAGTGTTCATTGTAAAGATCCGTTTCAAACCATGCGTGAAATTGTGTTACAGACAACTTAATTGATTTAGTATTTACAACGTGAGATAGTAATCTATAATTCGTCTGACAATTGTCACGAGAATTCGAACGAAAAGCAATCATTCGTGCGAAAAGAAAGCTTAATATTTAAAGCACAAAATATAAAGCAAAGTATAAAATGAAATACACTCAAAATGCTGCAATCAAAAAATGATTTACATTATGAATGTTTGTTATTCAAAGAAGTATATGCATATATTTAATAGATTGAATATCGTTGATATCGACATATACATGTATTGTGTCATTCTGTTTGTGTTGGTAGGGAAGTGGAAAGAGGATTACGTTGCATCCATTCATACACTCAAAGATGCATGACGGAAGAACAAAGAAAGCATTTTCATTCCTTGTACGCCGGCATCAATTTAGCTGTAAAAGAGCTCTGCCAAGATGGACCACATCAAGATGGTAAGTACTCATCTTGAACAAATCTTTCTATTAAAGACTTATATGTAAAGATATTATTAGTATAATGGAAATTGCGAAATACGTAAAATAAGTCTTATTATATTAAATATATCCTTTACGCTGAAAAGATACATTTAACCACCACACAAACGAAAATATATTTTATAAATATGTATATCAAAATATATTTTTGATGCTAAAAATTTCGACAAAAAAATATATTTTGTATTTGTAAAAGTACTTAAATTCATTTAAGTCAGATAAAAGCATTAATTTACAAATTATAACATAATGCACTTTAGAATTCGAAATACTGATGCAATTGCTTAAAATACATTTAATTGCTGCAGATTTTATTAGATTTATAGGATAATTGAATTAAAACGACAATTTTTTCAGTTCGAGGTTAAATTTCATATCAAATTAAAAGCGGTATACCATTTCTAAGTGTTTTAGATCATCCTTTTATTGCATAAAGTCGCAAATATACTTAACGGTAATCCATTTGTTCATAATCTGAAGTATTATATTATGATAAAATAAAGTTAATAATGTCGGTGATACCTTATAATGTATGACTATATAATCCAATATTGCCAAATAAAAGAAAATAGTTCCAATCAAAAATGTATTTCAGTCTAGTAATTTGTCCTAAATCGGAATAATAAATATTAATGTACTTTCCAAAAGAAATTACTTAATTAATTACTTAATTCCATCCCACACGAAAATATAAATATAAAAATATATTTAATTTATACAACTTATTGCCACTTTTTAAATATATGTAATATACAATTTATACATTATAAATATACTTGTTATATATTTTTGAAAAATTTGAAAAAAATTTGAAAAAAAAACTTAACATTTATATTTAAAATATATATCATTTATACAACTTATTGCCGGAAATATATTTTTTATATATTTATGAAATATATTTTCGATCGTGTGGGATACAATAACTCACTATGAATTTGTTTTAAATCTATTTGATTTATTTTTCTGTTTGATTTATAGGTTGTGTTGTTCTAGTTACTTAATTATATTTCATTTAACCTAATATATTTTTCATCGTCAATTTAGCAATTGTGAAAATCGAAAAACGATCTGTTTCACTTATTTAACAATATTTTTGTTATGATAATAACAAAATATATATGCATAATATAAATATTTTATTATATTTTGCATAATATAAAATAAATTATATAACAATCAGTTTATATATATTATTATACTTAATTAGTGCGTGATCAATTAAGTTGTAACGTTGTCATATCTAATTATTGTCTCCTAAATTTCACTTAAATATTTAGTGTCTGTTTGATTATTTATACAATTAACATTATTTTTAATATAACACATTTTCGCTATTAAACGTTTATTTAAACTATTTCATTTTGCAAAAATCTTTATATTATTCCACTTGCAGTTTGAAATCACTTAAAAACTGAAATATTAGTCTCCGAAATTTTACATATTTGTATAAAAACGATCTTCAGACACAAAATGTAGATAAATACATGATACTTTTATTTATTTACAACACTTAAAATTTAATTGTATCCATGCGTTGTTTAACTTCAAAAATATTCTTCATCTGAATAAACAAAAATGTAGAAATAAAAAATCTTAAAGTATTGAAAATGAAAGTATGCAAATAAAATATTTGTTTATTATAAAATTAAATGAAAATACAGTTCTTTTGTTTGTTTATTACAGAGTTTTTGAAACATGCACCATGTATACAGAACGTGCAAAGTCAATATGAACTTTGCATAATGAAGTACCAAAAGACTATGCAAGCGATCCAAAGGAACCAAACCAATTCGGAGAGTTCGGTGAGATCGCTTTGTTGGTGAGTTTCAAATTGTTTTAATTATCGATGCAATTACTAATCTATGTTTGAATTTATGTTGCTAAGTCGTCTTATTGTTTGTACGTAATGCATAATGTAAAATATTCGCAGCGTATAAAACAGTTTTGGTATTATAATCATATTTTCATACGTCAATTCCACGAACGAGTGCAAATTCAACACGCATAACTCGATTGATCGCAGATAATCATCGTGAGTGCAACATTTTTATTCTTTACGAGCCACGAATAAAAAAGATATTTAACTTTACTACCCCTTTGCATGAAAATAACACGAAATCTTATTTCATTGTAGCATATTCTTTATGCTTTTCGATAAAACAGTTACACATTTTTATGGCAGTCTTTGGTTAGATTAATTTCGAAATTTGCATTGTTTCACAAATACTTTTTGTCGTCATTACTCATGACAATAAAAATTTCGCTATCTTTTACGACATTCAAAAATTAGCATCCCTCGGAAATCTTCTAATAAATTTCTTTGATAAGCATAATTTGTTATAACAAAGAGTGTTTTTTTTATTATTATTTTCATTAAACCAAGCAAAGTTCTCGTTACGGCGAAAAATTAATCCGACAATTTTATCCGCGGGTGCATAATTAAAGAAAATTACAAATACATTTTCCAACACTTTCTACGTTGTCTGATATTTGGGATTAAACAAAGATAACACCAGCGATGAATATACAATCAAAGAGTTACCTTTGGTTGATGAAAAATGAAGTCATGTGATCGGATTATATAAAATCTGCAAACGTGTGCATTTTTTGTCTTTTATTTTCGTTTATTAAAAACTGTATTTGCAAATCTATTTTCCCCATTTATGGTATGATTATTTTCGAACATTCAGCATCAAAGTTTAATCAACAATTGTAGAAATAAAATATTCATATATGAATGCAAATTTTACACATTTCGGAGGAAAACTGTCCAACTAAAATGTATAAATCGACACTCCGGCCGAATAACATCTTTATTCAGATTTGTTTTGAAAAAGATCTCAACTCAAATTTGTGCTGAAAAAGATCTTAATTCATATTTGCGCTGAAAAAGAACCTAATTCATATTTTGGTTGAAAAAAATCTTAACTCAAATTTGTGATGAAAAACAACCGAATTCGATTTAACTTTGAAAAAGAACCGAATTCAAAGTTGTATTAAGAAAGAACCTAATTCGAGTTGCAATTGAATAATATCCTATTTCAAAGTGTCAAGTCTGTCTTACCGACATTTTCACTCGGGTCTTAAATAATTAAACATATATTAGTTAATTTTAAAAAGTATTATAAAATATTATTTTGTTAAATGAAAACATTTTATTTATATTAATAAAATTTTGTAATTGTTTATTATATATTATTTTTATTAAACTTTAAAAAAAAAAAACTATAAAGCAAAGAATTAGTGGACATAAGGTATGTCGAATAACACTTATTTCTGAAAAAATGTGTTCGAAAACTTTATTCTCAAAAGCGATAAAAACGCTTAGATATATTTAATATGAGAATAACCATTTTAAAATGTCTAAATTAAATTAAAATGTCTATATAAAATAATATTTTATTTAGACATTAATTAGAAATTAATATAAATTTATTGTTATTTATTATTATTTTCTGCGAATTTGAAACTAATAATTTTTCCTGTTTCTTTGACGAAATATTTTTCTGAGTTCTATTGAAAAACATAATCAAGGATAAAATACATAAGCAATATTGAAAATATATTTGAAATTTCGAAAAAAATCAATTGAATGTATACAACTTTCATGTTGTATTTTTTTTTATTTTTCTATTTATTCTAATTCTACGTTCGTGGAAAGTACTGCTATAAAGCACGTGGTATTTCATTTGAGTTAATTGAAACTCATGTTTCATTGTATGTATTTTTACTCTTTCAATTTTATAATTAAATACCATTTTGTCACCGGCTCTTTCATGTTTGAAATTCGAAATATTACTCTGATTTAAATATAGTATGAATAATGACACTTTCGTTTTTAATGTTGTAGTTATTTTGCGGAAATCTTTCGAAAGAAAAAAAATGTTTATTTATTTATTATTTATTTACATACAAAACATTACAAAATGTTAACAAACAGGAAATATTAACTTAAGAAAAATATTATTAACTTAATTGTTGCAGTACAAATTAACTATTCCGAAGCATTATAAATATGCCATGTAAACAAAGATTTCTGTTGCAGTTTTTGTTAATCGAAAAACATATAATAAATGCAATTTTTTGCAAAATTTAAGTAGAAAAAAAATTGGTTTACTCAAAATTGACTCAAAAACATGTTTAAAAACCAATTACAATCGATTACCATAAATTATTTATGATTATACTGTTGATCACTGGCGCGAGGAAATCCAAAGATATTATTAACTTCTACTTTATCTAGAAAATATGATTATTTCACAAAATATTATTGAAACAATGTTTCATAAAATGAAAAAAAAACATAAGAATCAATGTTGTCGATTAATTCGAGAAACTTTGTCAGTGCAACAAATTATCATCCATTGGAACAAGTTCAATTGTGGCCTTGACATCACTAACATCTCCTCCAGTGCACTTGCCTTTACAATTTGCATGCATAACAACCAAAGCATCACTGAGAGTGGGTACTAGATATGATCGTGTTTCAACATTTGCATAATTCTCATTATCCAATATGACACAATTTGTTATTGAGAAAAACATCATACTTTTGTCTATTTTGTAGATAATTTTAACACAATTTTGTGTTTGATTTGTTTACAAATTGGTATTAAAAATGAATAACTATATTTAAAAATTGTTGCATATATTTTCTAATTGTCAAAAATTGAAAATTTACTCAAAATAGAACAAGTGAATATTCACTTTTTCTGAGTCCAAAATTTTCCACTTTTTGAATGAGTGGAAAATTTCCCGTTCGGAAAAAATATATTTTTACAATTTTAATGACATTTTCACAATATTTTTTATTTATTTTTTGGCTTAGTGAAATTTAGTGATTATTAAATTTGATAAAAAAACTCAATACATTCAAATAAGTGGCATTATGTTATTGTTGTTAATAAATATAACACTAAAGAGAAGAATAACGATTCCAATTATACTATTTAATGAATATTATTATATATGAGAAATAAATAAATAATTATCATTATATATATCATTACACTGAATATCATAATACATTCGGCTGTTTGATTAATTTCGGTTAATGTATTCAGATCTATGGAAACTCATATTAAAATAAAGTACAATACCGTAATCAATGAATAGCATAGTAATTTATTCATGTATGTTTCAATAGGTCTTTTAGGGGTACATCATATTCGTTAAATTCATTCATAAAGTAACTTTGTTTACTATTAGTACAAATTCATTATCAAATTTCTATTCTAAACAAATTTCGTTTACAACAAAATGTTTGTCTAATATAGAATTTAAAAAATTAAGAATAAAAAAAAAATTAATCTGAAAATTACATCTTCCCTCATGGATTATTTAATATACATAATTATATAAAATATATTTTTTTATTCTAAATGTATATATTATATATAATTAGATATTCTGTATACATTTCGATCTACATAAAATATATATTTTTGTTTTATATAAAAAATATATGAAACAATATAAAAATTATATATAAGATATTTAAAAAATATGTAATTTATATATTAATTGCGGCAATATGGCATATATTTAGAATATAAAATTATATATTATATTTTCGTCCGTAAAGGTTTTTGCAAACGTGCAAAACGTGAACAGTTTCAAAAAGACAATTGGATGGTAAAGTGATATACCCCGAATTTAGACCGACGAGTTACATTGTATTAAAGCAAATAATAAATTCACACGAGAAAAAGTTTTAACACTGATATATAATATCCCACGGCTGCTACGTCTGCGTGAACGATGACAATAAAACTGTAAATTCATAAAAAAAAACATAGATAGAGTGCCGACTCACTTGTGACCCCTTTTTTATGCACTTTTATTCATTTGTGCTTCATATTTTCAGTACATTTATTCACGACATAATCTGTTTGAATAAAATACAATTTAACCATTTTATATGTCAGTATTATTTACACTAAGAAAACTCATAGAGTAAAATTTATTAGCATTCTAATAAAACTGGGATACTCTTGTTCAGATTTTAAATAATATAATTTATTTTATCTTTTTCATTAACATCTATACTAAATTTATGATTTTGCCGAATAAATTTTGACAACCCCCCACAACCCCCCGACAACCTCCCCACAA
>JABFPJ010004430.1:0-13840 GCA_022817425.1 Gryon sp. ZL-2020 | reverse complement strand
ATTTTCCTTCGCGCAGGCTCGTGGGGTCCGAGACCTCGTACAGCGGGTGTGCCCACCAATGCATCAGGCCAATCATCGGTACTGTAGGGGCCTGTTTATCGGCCTTCCCTCATGGACTCGTTAGCGAAACACCGACCTAGGAAAAGAAATTGGCAGCTTCGGCCCAGCGTCGTCCCATAGCCTTAACGAGTGGAGATATAATTCTCATGAAAATAAGGAGAGATTAATTAATAATAGGTTCTTTAACGCGAAACCTTCAAAGTTTGAGATGGGTTGTGGAACTCGAGTTCTCCGCCAATCAGTCCTGTTATTTTAAATAATTTTGTAAGACATTTTTGTTTTGATTTTTCATTAATTATCAGTATTTATCTCATAACAATATCCCTTTTTATTTCCCATTTAATTACCCCCCAAAAAGGGTATCTCCTTCCGTATTTTTATTTAAATCAAAGTAACCACGTTACAAAATATAAAAAAGTATTAAAAGATGTACAAAAGACAAAATGTACAAAATGGGAAATTCATCGTTTCAAGGAGGTTCCGGTGTTTTATCGCGGGGTGAAGTTCGCAGCAAAAATGTCATTTATAAATCTGGCAACGATGCATACTTTTTATCGATACTGAACTGAAATTAAGTTGCTACTTTCAATTTCATTATAGTTTATAGATTGTTATAACTATTATTCAACTAATATGATTATAAATCTTTGATTTATTTAGCATTGTTATACTTATTGAAAACTGTGATATACTGAAATTGTATAATACCTTTTTATATTTTAATATATTTCATCAAGAGCCACGGTAGTGGCTCGCGCCAAGTACAAGCGAGCCACTACCTACTTATTCTTGCCAGGAAAAAAGCCATATTTCGACCACTCAGTACTATTTTAATAAAAGCTTTCTATATAAGACGTAAGACGCTTTTGTATGGGAGTCAAGAGAGGTCAGGGGAGTCACGTGGGGTCATTGGGGGGTCATTGGGGATCATTTGGGGGACATTTGGGGGTCATTGGATGGTCATTTGGGAGTCATTGGGGGGTCATTGGGGGCATTATCCTAATCCTAATATTAATTATAAATACAATTTCCAAATTATCTAATGTTCGAATTTTTTAATTTTCAAAATTTTATTAATTTTTTAATTTTAAATTTAAAATTTTTTTTGAAAAACAATTTTTTTTAATTGTCTTTTAAAACATTTTCGAACTATTGAATTTTTTCATTCTTTCAAATATTCGAATATTTAAAAAAATTTTGTTAAAAGAACATTTTTTTCAAAAAAAATTTTCAAATTTTCAACTTTTTAAATTTTCGAAACATTTCAATATTATAACTGTCAAATATAAATAAAATATAATATTCTTTTTAATTTTCATGGTTATTAAACTAACAAAACTAATATAGCTAAGTACGCTAATGGTTCGACTGAAACTAACAAGAATAATCGTTTTGTTAATATACTATTAAACGTATAGTTGCTGAATATGTACTTGGCCTTTTTATTTCATTATTTTCTATGAGAGATATTGTTTCATTTAATTCAAAATGTATACGTATATGTCGCTTGTACCTGTTGTTTTTTCATTTTAAATGGTTTTATAAATTTGAAAAATTAAAAAGAATATTATATTTTATTTATATTTGACAGTTCTAATATTGAAATGTTTCGAAAATTAAAAAAAATTTTTTTTTTGAAAAAAATGTTCTTTAAAAAAAAATTTTTAAATATTCGAATATTTGAAAAAATTAAAAAAAATCCATAGTTTGAAAATGATTTAAAAGAAAATAAAAAAAAAATTGTTTTTAAAAAAAAATTAAATTTAAAATGTAAAAATTAGAAAAATTTTGAAAATTTAAAAATTCGAACATTAGAAAATTTAAAAATTGTATATATATACTATATACAGTGTTTCTTAAGAGAGATAAATATCTTAAAGCAGTCAGCAAATAAATATTTTTATAAATAAGTATTTTCATAAATAATATTATTCAACGAATTTAAAGTTAAACAGTAAACAGTTTTATGACAAACAAACGCAATAAACTTTATAAACTAACAAAAATAATTATTATATGCAATACATTTACAATACACGAACATGATACGTTTTAATTAAATAAACTTTTAATTAATTGTATTTTAATTAATTCTTTTGAAAGTCAACAGAAACCCGACTGTCGTTAAATATCTTTTTGTGTTATTTGAACTATTAATGCGTGAAATATTCTTTCATTTAAAGGGTCAACATTTGATCAAAATTTGATTCGGTTTTTTGATCAAAATTTGATCATTTTTTTACTCGGATAATAAAAAAAAGACACAAATTTTACTTATAAAGATACATTAAACTATAACCAATCCCACCGAGTAGACTTTGCAGTATTGATCTTACGTTCTAGTTGTACATTATTTCAATTATGAAATACACATAATCCCTACTTATTTCTTTAACTAAATCATACATTATTGTTTGAACAACATTTTTCGTTGAATCTAATAAAGTTTTGTTTCCTGTGATGAATTTTGTAGTGTGTGCAAAGCTTTTTGTTAACTTGTTCATAGATACTTTTTTTCGAACTTGCAATGAAATCTCAGATCGAAACTGGAAGAATGAAAAATGAAATTGGAAATAAAGAAAAAAGTGTGCATTTTCTTAATAAATAATCCTACTACTTGAAAAAGACGTTTGAAATATGTTCGACTATTTCCCCCCATAAAAATTGGTAGAATATTTCGCGCGCACTCATATATTCTAACAAATAGAAGCAACGACACCCCTGTTGTTAAGCTGGCTGAAAATATATTATATAATACATCTGCTGTATATGTATTCGTGAATACGAATGTGTAACCAATATCCATTGGTACGAGTAAGTCTGATATCTAAGGCTGTTCCTGAATCATATAATACGGCATTTTGCAGGATAGACATCATACACCAAATGGCGTATAATGCGTGCATGTATGTGGGCTTATATACACGTGTGCGGCTTGTATTTATATGTATATACACGTGCAGGTCAAACGCGAGCATTAATAATCATGCGAGCTAGTAGAGAATCACAATGCAAAGTCATAGATTCGCTTGTTTAACCCTTCAACTGAATTGTTGCACCGTACAAACGTGCTACGAATTTTCCTGCGGATTTGCTTTATGTTCCGAGGAATGCATGTTTTTTGCTTCAAACGAAAGGGAATATTTTTATTGAAATCATTTTGACGCACAGAAAACGTAGCATTTTTAATTAAACACACATGTATTTGTTGTGCATCGGAAGGGGTTTTTTCTCCTGTTTGTAGCATCAGTTGCGCAGATCAATTTTATTGGACGAAGAGAGCTATCATAAATTGCACAACGAAACGACTGAGATTATTACATCAAATAAGTTTTTCTTTTAGATTCAATGTCTATAGTAATAATATAACAAGTTGCCAACACTGGACGTGTCTGGTTTAGTAAATATTATAAACACAACAAGATAGAATTCTGAAACAAACAATACGAGTTATATCCTCTTATCTGTTTTCTAGTTAAAGTAAAGCTACGATGAAATCATATAGAATAAGCACATTAATGATAGTGTATTTGTAGAGACATCGGGAATTTAATATGAATCGATTATCATAAAATAATGGGAGCCAGTAATTGTGAGCGAACCAAAAAGGAAATTCGAGATCAAAAACAAAAACTTGAATAAAAGTTCTGCTTTCTTTGTGGTATAATTTATAATAAAAATATTCAATACAATTACAAATCCATTTTTTTAAACAATATTTTATTACAACATATTACAACAAAACTGAACGCAAAATAATAATAATGAAATACTGCACTTTTCCATTCAAAAGGATATCAAGATTCAAAGAAAAAATATACGCATCTTGAATGCAATTTAAAAAATTTTAAATTATGGAAATAACAAATATGTATAAACTTGAAAATCAATAATCCCTGATTCAGTGTACTGAAATCGCGAATTATTAAATTAATTAATAAAGTATTAAAATCTGTTGATTTTTAATAGTTCAATGATGATTAAGTGAACTATTAATGTAATTCAATTTACAATATCCTATTTTCAGATATTTCAAATAATCATTTGACCTTTCATTCTTTTTAAATACATTTTTTATGATCAAATTTTATTTTCGCTGCACTTAATATTATAAATCGTATTATTCTAAAAGCATTTATTAGGGTCAGTCAGGGTAATTATAGCGGAAAAAAGTTTAACAAGCAGTATGCTGTTCTTTTACTTTTTTTTACTGTAGACTTTTGTTTTGTACAATAATTTGAAGAAATTGGTATAACTTAAAAATTAAAGGAAACTAAATACCTTTTAAACATGCGTAGATGCCCCAGTGAAAATCAGGGCTTAATCAGGCCCATATCAATGCCTTGCGTTACATCCTCATTACAGCCCAATCGATTTCTAGGATGTCATGCGTTAATCCACGCTATATGAGGTATTTTGTGACAATGTCCTTTAGTAATGATCTCCTCGTACAAAAAATTTAATTTTGAACCAACGATTTCAAACTTGTTATTATACATTTTATTTATTTTGTAATAAAGATTTCAATTTTTATTCCCATTCTATTAAATCATTTATTTAATATAAAATAGTGAAATGTCTATAAACCATATCTATGCTTTTGCCAAAAAATATTTAAAAATAAAAAAAAATATTCAAAAATAATCTAAATCCTAGAATAAATCCCTAATAACGTATTTTATCCACGATCCAATTTTAGATTTACTATCAAATTTAATACGTGAACGCGATTTTCAATGAGCTAATCATCATAGAAATTTGAAAAAATAATACACGTAGTTTACCTAAAAACATCTATAACATTTTATTTTGTTGTACAATTTTTGTCGTGGATGTTTAATTGTTAATTGTAACAAAAACTGTAATTCCTCTTTAAATCTACAAATGTTTCTTCACTTTTTAATTCCTTTTATTCATCGTATAAATGTAAGAGAAATTACAAAAATGCTTTTTTAACATAGCGGATGTGTTCTTGTTGTAAAAAAAAATTATATGTGATTTGCATGAACATTTTCTAACATCAGCAGCTAAATAAACGTTGTCAACAGCACCAGTTGTGCGCATGAGTTGTCAGGAGCAGAGTTCAAACAGAAACGTTCAGCGGCATTACTCGCTGATGAAAATTTCCTACAGCAAAATAAACGATATAAGCTGTTTAAAAATATAAAGCGCGATGGCGTAGAAAATAACGGCACGACTTGATATAAAAAATAAAATGGCAGAAGCCGTCTTGCGGCATAAAACCGTAAATTTTCGTTTACTTGGATAATAAGGAACAAGTATCCCGTATGTTTTATTTCTCCACGTCGAGCAACTGCTTCAATTTAGCCTCCTTTCGTTCGTCCTTCTTCATAATGTTTGTACTTTAAAGAAGCCTTTTTTGTATATTTTATTTTGTACACATGCAACCCTTAAAACTCACCATCACAATTTTCTGCAAATGGTCGGTAACCGCTTATTGTACAATTCGCAAAATTCAACGCACTTTATTTAAGTTCAAAATCACGTACATTCATATGAAATCGCTTTCAATTGAACGATGATTTTCGTTCGCTCTTTGGCACCTTGCTTCGCCAGCAATATGCTAATCGTTTATTGTTGTTATGATGGAATGATTAGGATAAGCGAGTAAACGAGAAAGGGATGAAGTAGAGAAACAAGGGGGTTCAAAAGTTTGCTCCTCGTTCAGCTTCATTGCATTATTTCCTTGCCATTGAGCTTCTGCGTGAAATATCGGAATATCGGGATAGTCATAAAGAGGATTTAGAGCGTGCACTATTCCGGCCTTAGCTCGTAGCCTTAGATTGACGCTCGAAACGCTCGATATCGAATTCGAACGTTGTTTCGATTGTTCAAGTGTGATACTTTATTGCACAGAAAAATGAATGGCTGCATGATTCGCTTTTTTAATAACTGTTTTCCAATTTTTTGTGTATTTCAAAATCAAGCGACTCGCACACAGCTTAAATGACGATTTGTCTAAATCGCAAGCTCAATTCTGCCAACAATTTATTGTTTCTTCGCGAAACAAAACGCGTATCAAAAATTGTTCAATGTTTTGTAATATCTCTTCGTTGATGGAAAAAGTACCTAGTAAAATGTAAAATATATTGTTTATGTTCTTATATATTATAATATATATTCTTAATATATTCTAATTTAATTTCTGATCTTACTTTTGTGAAGTTTGTACATATAACTTAATTTTATACATATCAAAGTAATTGAAATTAATTGAAATTCAATTAATTTTTTATTAGTTTCAGAAATAAAATTACTATTTTGGTAGTTTAATTATAAGTAATGCAATTTTATTAACTTACATGTACATACACAAATTATACTAATTATGATTATATTTATGTTATTTCGAATAAATATATTTTAAGATCATTGTTTAATTATTTATCTAACTAAATACACAAATTGTTCAAAACAAACACGAAATTGAAACTAAAAAACAGCAAAGAAAAAGCGAACAGTAAAACAATCAAAACTACTGTTTTCTAATTAAGAGAGATAATTTTATTTTTTGCATGTCGCCGCAATAATGAGTGAAAGAAACTCTCATATTAATAAAATTAAGATGAAATTTGTTGTTCAGTTTTACGATAATTTTCATTCTCATGACAAACATAAATCCGACTCGCATTTATCGAGCGTTACGCGTGCGTTTGTGTAATTACGCTGAATACCGTGATTACTCTTTTTCGCAAACATTTTGAAATTCCGCTTAATTAGCAATGAAGCCCGGGATTTGGCATTTTTATGCACGGCTTTTGCAGACATTATCTTCAATCAAATTATCACTGAATAAAAAATGTCAAAATCAGAAATAAAATGCTAAATAATTAACTGAATAATTTATATGTCTATCACGTTAAACTTCGCCAATTACGACATCGATTTGATGCTCAATACAGTCCACCATTTTGGTCACATTAACGTTTCATATTCTCATTCTCGTGAATTTCTATAGTATGATATTTGATACTTTTTTTAATACTTTGCATCGTATTCATTATAAACATTTACAAATAATTATTATTGTTTCATTATCAAAATGTCTTATTTTTATTCCACTGCATTTCAATACGGTTACAACAAATTTCATTTTTTTTCTGAGAAACACGAGTTATTTTTGAATAAAATTATAAGACCCTATCAGCACATAATATTTATAAAATCATCGAAAAATATTATTTAAATGTTTTCAAATGTTTGGAAAATATCATCAAAATGTCAGTTTCTATATCAAGGTCGTTTTCATTTTCATGTTCGAGATTAGACCGCTGCTTTTTGACGATAGAATCAATTTTCTTCAGACAATTAGTTATGTCTGTAAGTGTTCTGACTACATATATTTTGAAATTCTTATCATCTGTAAAAAAATAAATAAATTTAATAATTTTAATATAAATGCTATAATGCAAATTAAAATTATAGTACTTTAAATTATTATTTAATTCAATTAAATGTACACATTAATTTACACAACAATGAATTACATTTTAAAACATTTTAGCATTATTTAACTAGTGTGTAAAATTATTGCAAATATCTGAAAGTGTGATTTTTTGAAAAACAAATATATAATTTTATTGAATTTTACCATTTACTGTATTGTTTTTTTTAGTAAGAAAATTCTTCTTTGCTGGGCAAAACTTCTGAGCATTTAAAGATGCTACATGATTAGCTATTGTAGAGGACGCTTTTGAGTTATCGTTCTTATTTTCAGCGACGTCACTGTTGCCGTGCTTATCACTGGAAAATCACTGGATATTTCGAATACTTTTGTACTGTCATAATATTACGTTTCAGCGGAAGTTCATTGACGATTGTGGTTGTTTCATCTTCGGAATGTGAAGATGAATACCTCTTTTTACTTCGCTCTCTTCTTTTCTGTTTTTCCGTTTCTTCATCTGTTGCTGTCTTTACGTCGGATAACTTTTCAGTTAGTTTTTCTTTTTCATAATAAATTAAATTAAAACATAATAAATTAAAAAAATATACCTCTGCGTAATTACTATAATCAAAACTTGTTCAATATAAAAAAAATAATTTACATTTTGCAAAATCATACGGACAACTATAATATTCAACGAAATGCATATTTTTTTACCATAATATTTAAAAATGTACAACCTGCAGTTCCATAAATAAAATTGATTTTATAAAGGTCCCATTCATCCTTATTTGCCGGAACGTTATTTTCTACGAGCCTTTTGATATCCTTTGACTTTAAATTTACTGGTGGCCAAAAAGTACATTTTTTGTCTTCCAAAAACCAAAAGATCCAAATACTTTTTTGCACGCTGCTGTGGATGAAATTAAGGAAATAATTTCTATGGAGTCACGGTTGAAGATATAAATTATAAATGTCGAATTTCTGCAATAATAGCTGATGCTCCAGCAAGATCATACATTTTACTGATAAAAGGCAATATGGGTTATTATTCTTGTACAAAATGTCAAGCAAAAGGCAAACCAGTATGTAATCGTTTAAGTATTTCAAAATGTAATGAACGATTATGTACAGATGCAGATTTTCGGAACAAAAAATTTCCCGAACACCACATAGGCCACAGTAAATTAAGGTGATATCTCAAGCCTGCTACACCGGAGTTAGTGTCTATTCAAATTATAAATTATTGATAAAGAATTGAAATATATAAAATATGTAATTTTATTCTTTGATCCTGGGAGAATGTTTTGATGAAAGAAAACTTGAATTTTGTTCTTTACTTTTTGCTCCATAACCTCCCCCATTTTTTGTAATACATATGAAATTGAAAAATACGGGGAAGGTTACGGAGCGAAAAGTCAACAACAAAACTCTTTTCTCTTATTTTTTATGACTGTTAGTTCGGGATGCCGAACTAATCTAGTCACGTATTTGCAGATGCTGTAATAAACATTTTCGTTAGAGATTCATTTTTTATGATTTAATTGTTATCCTGTATTTTTAAGGTAATGCACATCTGCAGATCATATTTCTCAAAAACAACAAGAGTCTTGAAGCTTCAAGTAAACCATTTTTTGAATCAGTCTTGCATAGAAACTGACGAGTATTGGATCGACAACTCCAGTTGTCTTTTTAGTTTACTTGTATCCGATCAAGGGATCTAAGTCGCATAATACGACTCTTTGATTCCCTTTATTAAAAGTTGAACTGAAGATTGCGAATACGAATCGCGATTGAATAACTTAAATACTAACGTATAAATAATCGTCATGAGGAGAAAGAACGCAATTGATTTTTCTCTTATCCACCTTCTTTTGTACGTTGGGCCTGTAGTTTTTAAAGACGTTTTGAATAAAGACATTTATAATTATTTTATAATTTTACATGTATGTGTAAGAATTTTGAGTAGTACTGACTATATGCGACTCCTTAATTACGCAGAAGAATTATTAAAAGAGTTTGTTCCCGCAATGGCCGCATTGTATCATGAATATTTCCTGTCTTATAATGTTCGCGGACTGATTCATATTGCAAATGATGTAAAAAATTTCGGACCATTAGATAATTTCAGTGCGTTTAAATATGAAAATTTTTTGCAAAAGTTAAAAAGATGGCGATCCGTTACAACAACTTTTTAATAGATGAAATCAAATTAAATGTCACAAAGAAATAACAAATTCGCATACATATAAACTTAAAATCATTCATGAATTACATGTTGGTCATTGCGTTTTGCCAAACGGACGTGTGTGTTGGACATTTGTCAGAACCAAAAGTTTGGTGTTTAGATGAAATTAAAAATAAGATGTTTCTACTGCCATATAAATCTACTACCGTCGCGCTTCCATTGTTACACAACGAACAAAACTTGGAAAAGGTAACATTAACGTAATGTTTAGTAAATCGAGTTGTACATACATATAACAATTTAACAAAAAAATTAGTTTCTATTTATTAATAATTATTCAGCATCTCCGCAAAACATGATAAAATAAATTATTAATTTTTTTAACTATTTTTTAAAGTCAATACATAAAAAGGAGCACATACGCGAATCTATGTGTAAAAAAGTAATGATAATTGCTTTAAAAAAACAATTATTAATATCATAGTCATAATTGATATTTGCAAAATTTTAAAATAGTATTAATTTGAAAAAAATGAATTTAGGAATAATCTAGAAATATTCTATAAAAATTGAAAAATATTTTTAAAAAATATTTATTAGCATTTCTAGAATCTATAGAAAAAAATAAACAACATTAATGAATATTTATAAAATATTTCAAAAATATTCCTTGAAAATGATAAGAATATAAATAAATCAAATAATGTATTTTCTTGAAAAATTAAAGTAATATTTTCAAAATATTTATTAACATTTCATGAATGTTTGATAAATATTATGGGAAAATTGAATTGAGCGGACATATAACATTCTGATAATGGTCTAATAATTTTAATTATTATTCCCGGAATAATTTCTAATTATTATTTAAATATTCTAGGAACATTCGAAGAATATTTAAAAATATTTAATAATATTTCGTGCTGATAGGGGAATAATCAGAGATTATAGTCAAAAAATTTGTTATTTATATCGAGAATCAAAATAATGCGTTTATATTAAATCAGTGAAAATACTGCATTCAAATATTGTACATCATATTGTCGCGAATTTTGATATTATTATCCTTAAACCATCTTTTTCTTTACATATTCTGCCAGTCTACTTTCTTATAGTATAAAGGATTTACGTATTTTTTGGAATATCGAAAAATATATATTCTCGAGAAATTGTTTTGTACTTTGAAGTCGAAAAATAACTGATCGTAAGATAGTTTATGTTGAAACTAAAATTCAAAATATGCAGAAAAATGTATTATTGAAATAATTACAAAAATATAAATATAATGAATTTTTAGAATTAACCAAATATATTAGTGGATGTTAATTTTAAAAAATGAACGTCTATTCATATGACTGGGACGGAAATTAATTCTCAGAAATAACTATGCAATGCAAATTATCAAGTAAATTAAAATTCTGTGAAATTACAACTAAATATTAAATACATTTATTAAGGCATATATAATACTAACTGAATACCCGGCTTCGCCCGGGAAAATAGAGATTAATTAAGACTTTACATTAAAATAAAAGATTTGGTTAAAATGATAATTATTTTATCAAATGAAATTACGTCAATGTTATAAATTTGATTGTATAATTTATTTAAATGTTCAAACGCAATTTAAGGTTCAATGACATTTTTTTGTAAACATTAAACTTGATTTTGACTTAAAAGACATATATCCAAATATGCATATATAACATTCTTTCATTACTGCTTTGAAATTGTTAAAAAACGTAACTGAAACACTTTTTTAACTTTCGTTACGTTAATCATCATATCAAAAATATTCGATATACTTTCGTTATGAAACATAACTAAATTGGTAAAATAATTTTGGTTTCGTTAAATAACGCAACGATATTATTTATAGGTATTGTTTCTTTTTTCATCTCTGCTGATAACACAGGGAAACTTGTATAAAATGGGTTTGTATAAAATTGATACAGTAAAAAAAATTAGTTTACATGGAAAAAAGCGGAGGCAGTAGCATTCGAACTTCACGCAAAATGCATGCAAAATGTTAACATGGAGTTTGCACGGAAATGTTACAAACTGTGCTTACGGGGTGATTTGTAATATACAATAATTAAGCATAACTAATATGAACATTTGTCAATACAAAACAAAAGAAACTGTACTTTTTACAGTATTATATTTTATATTTTAAAAATAGTTAAAAAATGTCTGTAAATCTTGTTGGAGAAAAGTATTTCATTATTTTACTATATACGAAGTGCTTATATACTATAGTATATTGTGTATATAGTACGCAAAGTAAGCAATTGCAACGAGGCTTACAACGAAGCCGAGTGATAATTGCCTTTGCGTACGTGATGCACACGATATTTTTTGTCCAACTTGCACGGAAAGGAACCTTTTGAGGGCCGTAGTGATATTCTGCAAAAGAGTAACTCCAGGACCGTTGTGAGGAGAAAGGGGGGTTCGGGGGGGGGCCCAACATAACAAACCAAATTTAAAATGCTTTAAATAAAAAATTAAAAAAAATAAACCAAATAAAAAACTAAACTTCAAATGATTTAAAACAAAAATTATGAAATTAAACCAAATCAAACATTTAAAAATCAAACTTTAAATTATTATAAATATGACAAAAAACAAACTTTAAATAACTTAAAAAAACAATTATAAAATCAATGTAAAAAATAAACAATTGTTAAATCATTCTTTACTAAAAATAAACAACTTTTAAATGAAAAACGTTAAATAAAGTACTTTTTAAAAAGAACTTATAATATAATAAGACATTTTTAAGAAAAAAGTAAACTTTTGATTTCATAAATAAAATAAGGAAGCATTATATTGTTTAAAAACGTATATTTAAATTTTTACACAAATACTGAACTTGTACATAAATTGTTGAACATATAATTTTTATAATATATATAACTTTTGCATTATTCTAACACTTAACAAACTTCGATTATTACATAATTTAAATATTTGAAAAACTAAAATCTGTTAACTAAAACAAAAGGTTTATTCGTTTAATAATTTTTCAAAGTTTAAGGAATCGTACATCAACAATCAGAATATATTTTGCATTTATTTAAAGAAAAATATCATTTTAAGCGAAACGGATTGTTTTATTTTCGTTTTTCTCTATATAGATTTTTTTCTTTTTTTTTTTAATTTTCTTAACATTCTTTTCTAATTATCTTTAATACTTTTTTGGTCAACGTCCTAATTTTTTTTCTAATTATCTTAAATAACTTTTGGTCAAAATTACTAATTAATGTAATGTAACACTGCAATTATGAAAATTGTATACTTTAGTAGCTTTGTTTGGTTCGTCAGTAACATTTGGTGTCGTGTTTTTTATCGCAAAATCTGTCACTGTTGCTGGATTCGCAATTCTATCCAATAAATGGCGAGTCCATATTCGATGGACTCGTACTTGTCGATGGTGAAGTCACAGTTGAAGTTATTGGCGAATCCATATTTTTCACTGATGCAGAAGTTCTAGTTGATGTCGATGCAACTGATGTTGTTATGGTTGATGAATGTCCTGCTACGGCTGATGGAGTTACCTTTATAGCTGAAGTGATTCGGTGTCCTATTAAGGGTCGCGCTAGCGACCCGACGAGCCAAGGTTTTAAATTAATTTAAATAAATGAGATGAGAAATAAATTAAGTCTCTGTTCGACTTATTGAACGCCAATGAAAATGTTGCGACAGAAACAGATGATTCGGGACTGTCGACTGCTAAAATTTTTCTCACGCCTGAAGTTCGTCGATTTAATACTATACATGTGAATACGAAATCGCGCGAAATTTGAATTTTGCTTTTAATCAAACCATATAATATAATGAATTACATGGGAAAAATTAATTCTGTAAGGTAAAAAATAATTATATAATGCAAAATGACCTTGAAAAGGTAAAAATATACGAGCCAAGGTATTTGTGCCTAATATTTTCTATCATTACTCGGTTTAGTCAAAATTATATCTAAAAAAAAGTTGTGATATCAATAAATTTGGGCCAACTAATTAATTAAATTTTGTTTAAATAATAATTTTAAATGAAATAAAATTCAAATAAGTGAAATAAATAATCGAAATTGCTTGGCGAGCCGCTTTTTCGGAAATTACAAAAATTGAACGTTTCCATTCAAACGTTGAAAAGCGGCTCGTCAAGCAATTTCGATTTTTTATTTC
>JABFPJ010004429.1:0-13840 GCA_022817425.1 Gryon sp. ZL-2020 | reverse complement strand
AATAGCAATTTTTACTATACTGTATGACAAATTTTTCTATAATTCTAGTATTTTGAAAGTAAACAGATTTGTAATAATGTAAACAAAATATTTCTATGACAGCGCTGCTGTACAGTATAGTAATTTTTAATGTAATTTTATTTTCCGTGTACGTACGCGAAACGAAAAATGCTGAGCACACTGCAGGAGATAATGATGAAATCTGTTTCCTTCGCAGTGATAGCGAAAAAGCTCACCATTCGGAAATTGATTTTCGCTATGAGATTTTACAAGTCGAACTGTAAACGTGGTTTATGACCACGAAGAAATCGGATTTCCTATCATTTTGCATGGTGCATAAGATGTTTTTCATCACTATAGGAGGGAAAGTACCTTTTTACTCCCTAGGGAGTTTTCGGAAAACGGCATTTTTCCCTCCCTCGTAATAAAAAATATCGTACGCAACATTGGGGATAATCGGAAGTCCTTTTCCATTACGGTTACAAACCTCGCCTTCGGCTAAAGGAGATAATTTTGTCCTGTAAGAAGTTATCGCAATAGTATATTTTGTACCAAGGGAAACGAAAATGAAAATTCGCTACAGAGTGCGAAGTTTACAATCCGAGCGGAAGGTGAGGTTTGTAATCGAACGAGGAGAGAATTTTCTTTTATTTTCCATGGTGCAAACGATATTTTTCGCCACAAGGGAGCAGAAATTGTAGTTTTTTTAAAACCCCCTAGAGATGGAAACTGCATTTTCTATCACCGCGTGGCAAAAAATCGTTTTTTACCTCCCTCGACATAAAATCCATTCCCTTCGCGAAATCCCTACAAGCCAAGTCTTAGGCGGAGTTCGTAAGCACGACTAAAAGTCTATTTTTAAATTTTATGCGTAATAAATGTTTCGCAAACTCCCTAATGAAGAAAATGGCTTTTCCGTCCCAGACTAACATAAAAAAATAACACACATTAATTATTAGATAAAAAATAAAATTTAATAATAATTCATGAATGAAACTTCTCTCTTAAACAAGCACTTCCACGAATGTAAATTCTCTTCCTTTTTCACTTATCACAGGTAAATGACTATTATACGTAAACAATAATAAACAGAATGGTTGCATAACACTTAAAATACAATTGTTTATGTAATAAAGATAAAGTTCACTTATTTTTTCGGCGAAATATTTCGAAATTATCCAAAAAGAAAACTTTTCAACAACAAGAACAAAATATACCAATAAAACCTTATGCGGCTGTATCATATTAAACAAACGATAAAAAACAAAACAATTTTCACTTAGTCATTTTTGAGTACATTTGTTGTTTTTCTGTATTTTAGTATGAGTAATGATTAATTCCATGCTTACGCAGAAATGCAAATTTGAAATTACAGTTTCATTAATATGTATGACATTACTGCATAATTCTGCTGTAAAATATAAATAGTTTATAATTCAATATAATATTTCTATTCTAAAGATACAATACATTTTTTAATACAAAAGAAATTATTTATTATTAAGACAAATTTTAAATTTCATAATATGTTAAAGATAATGGAAGAATGATTGAGAAAATATTATTGTTTAATAAATTGTTTTAAGAAAATATTCATAAACTACTTAACGCACCTTTTAATAATGACTAACTTAACACTTACTTAGGCATGTGTCACTTTTCAGGCGCCAACAATAAGGACGCTTGAATTACTCTTCCATTAGGTAAACAAGAAAAAAAGAACACACTTCTAATTAAAGATTTAAAAATTAATGCTGGTCATGTCAAATTAAAAAAAAGACTATACATGTTCTTCATAAAATATTGTCCATTTTAATACTATTTAATAATTAAAGTTAATCATTTATCCAAGTTAATAAACAAAATTTATTAAATATTACACATAAATATATTGAATCAATGTTATAGTATACTATAGTATATTACACCAGCATCAGTAAATTTTGATGTAATTTCTATTTATTTTTGGATGTAGATTTCATTTAATATTGAACATTTATATGTTTGTTCAATTATTTTGTATATAACATACAGGGTACATTTAAGCAATTGAAAATTGAAATAAATACTTATTAAAAAAAATCTTTCCACATTAATATTGAAATATAATGACAGCTATGCTAAAAAATAGAGTTACTAACAATGTAAACTTACACAGTTTCACTGATTAAATATAAAATACAAGAATAAATTAATACTATGTTCAAATAATATCATCTATATCGATATTACTTGAAAGGTTTTGCTCGCAGTTGTGAATATAAATACACAATTTCATGCCTTTTTGCTTTAAAGAAGCAATCTTTTTGTGTACAATTGATGTTAATTAAAAACGAAGTTGAATATTGAATTAAAAAAGTGGTGTGAGTAGCATATAAATTCGAACTTTCTAAT
Organism: Gryon sp. ZL-2020; assembly: GCA_022817425.1. Lineage (NCBI taxonomy): Eukaryota > Metazoa > Arthropoda > Insecta > Hymenoptera > Scelionidae > Gryon > Gryon sp. ZL-2020. Next base: position 11,446 of record JABFPJ010004429.1, on the reverse strand, counting down.
TAAAAAGCACGAGAGTGTTAAAAAATGAATTCATTTATGAGCGTTGTTCAATATTAAAGCAACAATACGAGCGGCGCTTTGCAACAAGTGGGTAAGTTTGCAGAGGACAGGAAATATTTGAAATGTAGCGCGCGTTGGGGTTAGTAAGGCTGAACGGCGAAAGCCTATTGGTTGAGACCAGCTGTGTAGTACATGACAACCATTGGTACCCCGGCCGGCGGCATTTGGTTTGGTGAACTGACGGTTTCCCCACAATGCCTAGTGCCTACGATCATTCATTCACGGTGCACGATGCCGTGGAGTAGGTGAAACAGACGGTCGGTGTCGGACGGACCGCGCGTATAACTTGCAAACATTAGTGACCGATATCCGAAAATGTAACATCACTTATTATTATTTACACAATTTTACCGCAATAAATTGCTATTTATTTTTTGCGCGCGACTTTTGAAAAGTGTTAGTGAACATGATAGGTCTATTTAAGCAAAGTCGAGTTTAATTATGTGAATACAAAATTAAACTACAAAATTTACGTTCGCTTATGGTTTTCTATTATTTTACAAGACTTTTGTGATACTGTGATTTTGCATTGATTTTTAGGACTTCCACATTTATGGTAAGCAACAAAAAATGCAAATTTATATAATTATGAAAGTGTAGTATATAAACTCAGAGAAAAGTGTCATGAAAATTTACTATGTTTTATAGTAGTTTGGGAATTTTTGCAAAAGAATATAAATTTTACTATGTTTTAAATTGAATTTTACTATGTATTCGTTGAATTTTACTATGTTTTCGTTGAAATTTACTATGTTTATATTGAAATTTACTCTTAAACAGAGTAAAATTTGTACTCTTTTGCAAAAATTCCCAAACTTCTATAAAACATAGTAAATTTGCATGACTCTTTTCTCTGGGTGTATACAAGTCAATTTCGAAGTTTAAGATGCATCTTGCAATTTTAAAAACTAAACAATTTTTGTCAAATATAAAGTTAGTTTATTCATGCAATATTTTATTTAACAATTGTAATTTTAAGTTTTCTAGTTATCAATTTATCTGATGAATCATAAAACAGCGTTGCTCATCTATCGTAACTAGTCGAAAACGGAAATTAAAAAAATATGCAACCTTTGTTTTTATAAATGTAACAAACTGATATGAAGTTAAATATACTGTTTTCCATTTAAATGCAAATACTTTTATTGTACACTTGCAACGTAAAATATCTGTATACAAAATTATATAAATTTCTGAAAAGCTGCAACGCTTTTTAATCTTGATTTAATTTAACATTTGTTTGATACAAATTTAACAATTTTTGTAATGTTGCTTATTCAAAGTTGCAACAATAAAAAAGATTATTACAATGAAACTTATCATCAGCACAAAGTGAGAGAGTAATAAAAACTAGTATAAAAGTAGCGTACTTTTGTGCTAGAATATCGATCAAATAAAGCGTCAATCCTATTCAAATGAATGTACACTTTTGAAAGTCTTTTTAAATTACTTTGTACAAATTGAGTTCGATAAGAAATAGTCAAACGTTTTTTCATCATATTAATTACTATTTACATGTATATTTACATTCAAACATGTATATATAATTATTTAATTTAAAATTTAATACATGTTTTTCTTTTAATTTTAATGAAAATGCAAAACATATAAATTTAATTCAAAAGTCGGTAAAATGAAATAAGATTTCAATTAGACTAGTTACTTGAATTAATTGAATTGCAAGTAATTTTCACTCAATTAAATTTCCTCGTGGATTTATATATTTATATATAATTCAAATTGGAACTGAATAATTTATTATAAATAAGACGAAAGAAACGAGAAACAAAACTGAAAGTGTAAGACAGGTCTTGGATGCTTCAAGTGATTAGTCCCGATAATTGCGAGTTACTTCATCGTGCACTTAATTTGTCAGCGTTAATTTCGCGGCTTTAAGCCTGTATTAAATATTCATCGTGTTGGCAATGTGACATTAATCTTTGACTGTTTCCGGGAGATAATTTATCGCCATTCACTTCGGTGAAACTGTCTATATAAGCGCTTCGCTCTTTTAACGTTCTTATCGCGTTACTTCGAAATTATTTCGAGTGTACGAATACACTTTCACGGTAACTGCGGCCGCCGTTTTTCCTGACAACTCACACGTTACCCTTGCATCCGTTTTCTTTGGATGCAAGGATAATTATAATTAATAGTAATCATAAAAGGTTTAAGAATATTATGTTCTTTCGCTTTATTTTGAATATTAAATTATTTAAGCTAAAATTTAATTTGCAAAATAAATAAAGGTATTGTTTGAAATTTGTTTCATATAAGAATTTTATATGTTTTAAATCTGTTTTCAAGTTAAAAAAAAATATGTGCGATTGTAGAAACAATTTATTGACATTATCCAAACATCTGTTATCGCTTCTATGACACTACTGAAAGGGACTAACAAACATTAACTATCAAAACATTGTCCTCGACATCCGATCGAGCATTTATGACTGATTCGCATGAAGATAGCGCGCAACATAGAGATATTAGATACAGTAGTGAATAGTCCCCATCGTGATGATCGCGATCGTTTGGATCAAATTTCATCGATCCTCGCGCGCAAGGTGAACGTCGCTCGACCGATATCACACGCATATGTATAAGGTTTCTTTCAGTAAGCAGTTTTGCATTTTCGTCTCGGAGTTAAATTACGACGCAAAACAAACATTTAGCGATAATCAAATTCGAATTGCGTACAAATCATCGGTCGGCGAAATCTTTGCGGACCGCAAGGAGTTTGAGATGGAAAAGTATTTTAATTAATGCAATTATGTCGGTCCGAAACGATGACGAAAAACGTTGTTCTTATTTTGGACTTTGATAATCCAATCAAAAGTCCAATGCGAGACAAAAAAGTAAGAACACGAGAATGACACGAGCATCAGCTGAACTAGATTTGATTTGTTTTGCAGACCGGCCTTATTTGGAAGTTCGGCTTGATTACAATATTGGTAAAAAGTAATGAACAACGCACAATGAGACGAGAGCCGACGCGTGAGGTCTGCTTAAGAATTTTTGAAAAAAACCCTCCAACTACTCCGGGTATCAGAAGAATCTTTTCTAAGCAGAAAAAGCAGACTACTCTCTTTCGTTCCCCGTTTTTTACTCTTAACTCAAAAATTGTTTGATTAATTTTGCTAATTTTCAAAGGATAATTTGTATATTATATTGCGATATAAAATTTAATTAGTAATGACATTCAGACAATTAAACATTGCAGAAATAATAATTTTAATATTATACATTTTATTCTAATCATTCATTTATTTGTTTTGTACGAAATAAGTTTTTTTCTAACAAAATTATGCATATCTTGTTGTATTTTTTTCTTAAATCGAAGCATAACAATTTATTTTGTACTTGGCCAGAGACAATAACGTGTGTCTCTTGATATGTATTAATGAAAATAAAAGGTGTTAATTTTTCTAAAATATGATAAACTCGCTTTTGTTCGTTTAATCTTTATGCATCGTATCATGGAAATCAGAATAGAGACAGCTAAACACTATTATTCATTATGCAATCGATAATTACATTCCATTATAAAATACACCAATTCGCCGAACAAATGAATGCCAGCAAGCAATTAAGTATACGACTAATCCAAACAATTTGCTTGAATCCATTAGTATTAACCATTTAATTGATTTATAATCAAAGATCATTTGTTATAATCTAATTCTATGCCTTATTAACATTAAAGCATTCAAATAATTTGAAATTATATTATCAAAAAATTATTACTGTCAATTTTACTCGATTAATTAATTGTGTATGCAAAATATATGTCTAAAAAATTCAATATAAAACTTCAGGAGAATATTAAAAAAAAGTTGATTATAGAATAAGTTATATGCTATCAAATGGACAAAAAACTTGATTCATTTTATATAACGGGAAATCAGAGTTGATTTAACGTAAAATTATCGAAAATCAAAATTAATTTCCCACGAAGTTAACGAAATCCGTGTGCCTGTTATTGGATTTTTATTAACTTGTACTAAAGAGGCTTAACGAAAACTAATAACACTTGCCGTTAAGCGATTATCGCACATTTGACCACAGTTCCGTGGATTTGAATCGTCATCTCGTGATGGAATGTAAACAAATTTGAACGAGCGAATAAAACGCACGTGACACCTATTTATTTATTGGATGCAGTCAATGGGCCTCGTTGTTGGAAGCGCTAACCGCGCGACTACTGCGCCCGAGAAGAAAAAGGTCTCTTTGTTCGTGGCCGATGTATAATTCTCTCTCGTTCAATTTATGAGCGCGCAAATCTTTTTCAGACTGCGAAAGATCTGTTGATGCAGAAGCAAAGTGGAAGTTGGCGCTGTTCGTGAAAGAGGCTTAAGTTTCAATGAACGCGAAACTATACGCTCGATTTGTTCTGACAAAGTATATCTTGCGAGAAATCAACGCATGCTCTCTATCACTATCCCTATCTCCTTCTGCCATTCGAAAAACCATTCGCTTTCGTTAAAAATGTTTATGTCGCTTGGTTTTGTCTAATCGTTTCATCTAACTTACAAGATAAACACCATTTTCACGGGCGACAAAAGTTGTTGCACGTGAATGGGGACGAGTTTTTAGACTTCACTTGTTTCACTGATTTACATTTAAGGAAATTATTTTACACCACAAAAAAGAATTCGACTCATTGAGTTTGCCGCTACAATGTTTCTTGACAATTTGTAAGATAAGATATTGTTTTACATTTAATAAATAAATAACAATAAAGAAATGTTAATGAAGGTTTGATTAAATTAAGTGTAATGAATTCAAATATTTTTTATAAGAAGCATATGAAATATTTATAATAAGAAATAAATGAATGTTGCTAAATGCACAGAGGGAAAGGTACTAATAAAATTAGCTATACTTATATCATGTACAGCTATTATTATATAATTATAGAAAAGTTTGCAATACTTTATAATTTTTTAGGGATTTAAGAATTGCCTATAAAATATGTTATTTTTTATAATATCGGTATCACATATTTTTGAATATGATCGATTTGCAATACAGTATCGCATTTTTGCTGCTGTTGCTGTCTTAAAAAAAGCAATTAAATTTAAAAAAGGGCTGTTTGTAATAACAAAAAATGAGTAAAAAGTTTAAAATAATGAGTAAAAAGTAGCGTAATTATTTTACAAAAAAAAATACTCAAGTGCAATACTGTATGGCATTTTCCCAAATAAAAGTAGCAAAATACATCATTTTTTCAATAACTAAATTTGCAATACTGTATATAGCAATTAATTCAAGATTTAATGTATATTCTCTGTTAACAAGAAAATATTTAACAAGATATTTCTCTTTGTGTACACGCAATGATATAGTAAAGGAGTAGAGAACTGAGCACTAAAGCAAGGTTAAATAAGTGGTTCGGGATTTTGCGATGCATTGATGATCCGAGCTGTGGCAATAGAATTTGCAAAAAGAGCGAACAAATTGGTAAGAAAAGGGCTACTAAAATTCGGCCGCTCGGCAGATATTCTATGCACAGGTTAATGGTCGGTCCGAGAGCAAAAAAGAGAGATGATCTGTGCATTGGTACTCGGTCTCGGGCCGATTCACTTCTGCTTCTCTCAAATTTTCTCGCTGAGAGCCTATTTATATCCACCAATGCAGAAACAACGAGCAGAATGACTATGGGAACGCGCGCGCGAAATTAAACGTCCAACAGACCACACACGCCTTGGCCGAAATCGATTCTGACGCAACCTATTCAAATCCACGGATTACGTTTAAAATTTGCACGCACTGTAAATCATAACCTTATATTATTTGCTCAAGTGTTCTGAGAACAAACGAGTTACAGCAAAATTCTTGGCTTAATAAGGAAAAAGCATGATAATCGTTCAAACAGCTATTTACTTTGTCTTAAGATCTTTAAAATTCAAATCAATTAGTATTACAAGTATTTAACCCAAATTTGTAATGACCAATAACAATTCTGTTACAACAATCAATTTAACGCACAATTAGTGTTGAGCTTTAATTAATTTTTTACTAAAATGAATGTTTACGTAGTGGAATACATTCTAATGTATTTCCAAGACATTTCTAAATAATTATATTAGATTATTTATTTAAGTTATTTTCTAAACTATTCTATCGGAATTTACAGCATCGATTTAAGCAAAGCGATTCGACATAATGTAATGCAATATCAACTTTATACGCAATTACGTTGATATTATTAGGTGTTTCATTGCAAGAACACCATCCGTCCGTCTGACTGTAGTAGTTGGTTGTTCATTTCCTGTAAGAGCTATTGAACTATTTGCAAGCCATAAAAGTATTTCTCGCACTACTTCGACGCTGGTCAATTTATTGAGCTCTTGTATAATTTGCCGATCTTAAAACAGTAATTCCTGTAGCAGTATTCCTATAAACCGAACAAGGTTTATATGTATCTCGTGAGACGTTCACTTGTATGCGAGTAAAATATTTCCGCAAATAAAAAGAATATGTTGAGGTTTTTATTCACATAAAAGAAAATTAACAATAAGTGATAATCGAAAAAAGAACAAATTCCTGTTTACATCGTAAAACCCTTTTTTCTAATCAGTTTTAATTTAGTTTATGATTAAAATAATAAAGGACACTAAAATAATAAAATAAAAAAAACTTTAAAGTATAAACAAACATCTATTTTTTCTGTGAGAAATTTTTGCTGAAATATTAAACCAAAAAATAATATTAACAGTAAATACCGCTATTTATCTCCATTTGTGGGAAAGAAACGTAGCTTAAGAGAAGTTTAGAAATCGATCTAACCGTTTGTAATGCAATGTCCGAAGGATTTCGATTGCCACATGAAACGATGCTTTGATTCCCACAGTAACTTCAGAATTGCCAAAGAATAATCGGGTAAAATTACTTGCTGAAATATACATTTAATTCACGCTAAAATATTTGCTTATTTGAAGCTTACTTAAGACAAAATAAACAACTTGACAATTTGCAATTGTGAATTTGTGTAAGTGCTGTTAAAAAGTGACTCCCTCTCTTTATCGTTGTGAGTCGGTGTTATTTCAAACGGTACATTTATTCCGGTACAAAAATGTAACAATGCACATATTCATTGCGAATCAACGCTACGTCTTAAATCACTGACACTCAGTAAAATAAGCAGGCAAGTAAGCAGCCACGATGAATCGCAACGCACGTCTCACGCTTTTCTTTTCCGCGTCGTTGTGCAATTTGAAGCGTCGCGTTAAGTAACCCAATCATCTCTGCAAAATCACTTTGAAAATACACTCGTGCCGCTTTCATCATTTCAAAAGTTTTAACATCCTTTTTTGGATGGATAAATTTCAATCAACCTATTCTTATTAGAATAGTTTAGAAATGTTTTCTTTTTAATGTAAATGTTTTCAATTTTTTGCTGTAACTTTCTCGTGTTTTAAATAAACATAAAAACTGTATAAAACATTAGAAAATGAATCTATAAGTAATTGTTTGTAAAAAGTAAAATGTAACTTCTTTTGCTACAAGAAAAAAAATGTATATTCTATATTGTTAAAAAAAGTAAAACAAGTAAAGTGGAGAAAGCAATAAATTTCTATCGCTCTTCACATTAGATAGAAAGAGACAAGACGCTGAGTGGCCGTGGCATAAGGACATAAGCGTAGGTGTGCGGTGCATTGCCAGGTGTATGCTTCAACCCCGGACAACGAGCACCAGAGCGTAACGGCACTCGCTCTTTTATCTTTTTAGCTATAGCTTTATGAACGCGCGCTCTAAGGTTTTTCCACAGCCATCGCCACTGCCTGACGTACACTGCCATTTGCATGTCTGCCATTTTCATCGTCGTTTCAACGCTTCTTCGTTGGCAACCTCGTTGATTATTACACCGGAAAACAACAATGATTCGCAGACATGGGGAATATAAATTGCACGTCTTGTTAGATGAAAATCATGTTGATAATTAAATTAGTTGTAATGCGTCCTGCATTTTTCCATCAAACGTTGTAATTAATGGCCGAAGGACATACTCTATTGCAGTGTACTTTGCTTATATACATTTTTCTCGTATTTTTTTCAGTGTATACTGAAAAAAATTTTTTAAGAAAAGTTATTTTTTAATAAAGTATAGATGAAAGTTGATGGTAATTTATCTGAAAAATTGAATGAAATAATTTCGAAATGAAAAGAATATTTCTTCTTGTTCGATTATATCAATTAATGATGACACAAGATTAAGAATTCGATAATTAAACCAATCCATTTTCTGACAGTTTTCGTATATCTTTGAAAGTGTTTGCTTATAAATGATATCTTTCAAAGTGACAGGCATTCCGTTAAAAAAATGGGTTAAACTAAGATGTCACATTCCCTTTCTTTTTCTTTTTTGTTCTTTTTTTATGATTTTATTAGTCAACTGTAAATCAAATACTTTTTAAACGTAGAATTCTCATAAAATATTTTTTTTAATAAATATTCTTCTTTCTTTTCATAAAAAAATATTATATAATCAAAAAGAAATCAAAGTTTAATAAGAACTTTAGAACCCGTTAAAAATATTTATCCAAATTATAATATTGTATTTGGATTGAAATTTTGTTATGAAACGTTTGCTTCTCAAACAAAGTGTCAAAAATCTTCCTATTTACAACGAAATCGTTTTGTTAAGAAATTAAACACTTTGCGTAAAAAAATTCTATTTAGTTAAAATGATATTTTTTCTATAAACATAGAAGAATTTAAATTTCATAATATACATTTTACTATACAGCTTACGTATAACTCGTTCACTTTTATTTGCCTTGGATCGTGATGCTGTTACGGATTAGTTAATAACAATTAGTCATCTTTTCTGTGCAAACAACTTGTATTATTCCAATCAAGCGCTGCCTTTTCGTGATCATTGTTAGACAAAAAGCTATTTAAAATGCAGCGATCCATCAACTGGTGTCTGTTTCAAACTTAAATATTCGAAACTGTTTAGGGAGTAAAAATGAAAACCTAAACAGCACTGCAGAAGCAGGTTGCCGGGCAAGGTTAGAAAGTATAAACGTGACATCCTTCTTCTTTCTACCTCTGACTTGAAACCCACTCGGGACTATCTGCGAATCTGCTTCACACAAAATATAATACTCCGAATGTGGAAATCATTTATCTGAATTAGAAAAACTGAATCGATCGTGTATGGTAATTCACAAAAACTTCTCGGATTAACTATTTTTCCTTATTATCTTTAATGTTGCATAAAACTTATATATCAAATTATAATAATTTTAATAATTGTTATTAAAAATAATTTGTTGACAAGAATTTAATATCGTCTGATTAAAATGTCAATTCTATTTAAATGGATTTGTTATTAAAAACAAATGAAAATAAAACTGTATTAGTTAAGTAAATAAATTTTCTGAGTTTATCTCTTTAACTGGATAACTAAACGAACAGCTATTCTAAGACAATAAGATTGATCTTGCAACCTGTCATTTATGTTTTTTTATATTCAAGTTTTATTGACATAGTCATCTGTTACATCCTCTTAAATTGACATTCTCGCAATTGCCTTGAGAAATGCATGGATCAAATTGAAAGCCGTTGCTTCATTAATAATTCTTGCCGCATGGAACATTACGATTTGTTGACGAAAGACTACGATAAAGATTAAAAAGAACCGCAGCATTTTTAAATTTCTGCTTTTCTCTAGGTCCTCCACTCACAAACGAACGATTATGATTATCTTTTAAGGTTAAAACTAACTGTCTATAGAACAATAATTTCCATAGGCAAACCATAAGACTCTAGATTAAAATGAATTACGCAGTTCGTCATTGTAATTGTTAGTTTTATACCTCGGTTAAATGAATTTCTTTTTTCTCTTTTGCTTTCAAAAATAAAAGTGATAATATGAATTACGTGTTACAAATGAAAAAAATGTCCTTCTGTTCTTTGCACTTATCGTCTACTTTTTTTTTTGTTTTGAGCTCACGCATCTTTACACACTATCCTCATTATTATTCGCCGGTGTCTTCACGAAAGGACAATGTAGTCGTAATTCTCAATATATTCATATGCGAAAGACACATATTAGACATATGAGCAATACCGGCGTAACATTAAAAAAGGCTGTCTTTGTAACCTTGCGGTATTATGCTTCATGAATGGAGAGTGACTTTGTGGCTAATATACATCTCACGTCTTTCAGGATAGAGACTTTACGTGCGTTTATGTCTTGCGCACGACGATTTGTCACACATTTTCCGCCAGCTTTCTTCTTCGGTTATTTATCTGACTTTTTATTTCGAACCACGATTCGTCTTTCAATCCAATGTCACTCGTGCACGAAGAATATATCAAAGAAAAAAATTCTGAGACTGAAAATTGCACAATCTTTGCAAAAAGATTTTAACAGATACACGCTAAAAAGTATCTTCAAGTGATAAATGATAATTATTCAAAAAGAAACAAAGTTCTAATAGAGTTTAATTATGTTCATTGCAAACTTTAATTCAAATAATTATTTAACGTAATGATAATTTCAATAATTCTATACTTTTTTAACATTATATTTTATGACATAATAATGAATTTATTGGTTGCACTAAGCATTTCTTTACTTTTCGTATAATTTTTCGTTTTACATAATACGTTACATCTATATATTACATTATTCTGTTTAAATATTATTTTTCATAGTTATCTGACATTAAAGTATCAAAGTCTTGTTAGAACCTGATTTTAACAAGCAAAATGTCATTCTAATGTCTCGTCGTTAAGATAAATTTATTCATTACTTTTTTTATTTGATATTTTGAATAAGTGATTTGTACTCTTCAAATTAAAACCATCGTTATTGAAATAAATTTATGGCCACACTTAGAAACAAATTGCTATTTTCTTTAAAGGGGATACATTTTTCATTTTAAATTATCTCAACAAATTGGTTAATTTTCAGACAAAAGCAAACGGCGAAGCTGCTGAAAAAATCTCACGCGGTGGATCTATTTTAGTAATAAGATTAATTGCTACAACTATTTTAGGTGTATAGTCTTTGGTAAACTTATTTACAAGTACGATTCAACACCACGTGCGAGACTATATATCTAAGAACGACGTTAATTGGTAGATTACTCGCAGTGAAGTGCAAGAGTTTTACGGGGATTTCTCGCTGTCTTATCAATTTAAGAAATGTTCCATATGTTATACGTAACATCATTTTTCGCTCATAGAAAATAGCTCAGGAAGTCTCAATCGAGATTGTCAACTCTCAAAGATCCACGAATCGTATGGCTAAAGCATTAGTTATAAATGAAATGTATTTAAATAACCTATTAGAAACCAAATGTTTAGTCAAGTGCATCAAAAAAAAAAAAAAAAAAAAAAAAAAAAAAAAAAAAAAAAAAAAAAAAAAAAA
>JABFPJ010004428.1:0-13841 GCA_022817425.1 Gryon sp. ZL-2020 | reverse complement strand
TATTTTCGGGATGTTTTCGGGATGTTTTCGAGAGGTTTTCGGGATGTGATCGGGATGTTTTCGGGATGTGGGGGGGTTGTCAGGGAGTTGTGAGGAAGTGGTTTGAAGTGTATTTTCGAGGTTGTGCGTAGGTTCTCTAGAGCTTCGCAGACAATGTTTTAAATAAGGTCAAATATAGTCCAATTGAGGACAAATAAGGTCCCAATAAAGACCATATTTGTCAAGCTTTTTTCTATTTCAGGTGGCCTTATTAAAGCCAAATATGGTTATTAAATAGTCAAATATAGCCCCAATAAGGCCGAAAATGGGTCCAGCAAGACATCCTGATTATCGAATCCGTCTATTACACTTATGTCACGCCAGGCACTGATATGGCCTGACCGAAATTTCGTATAATGGTATTTCACTGCAAAACTCAATCAAGGTCAAGTTTAGTCACGTCATGGTGAACGTGAATTGTCCCACCCCGCGTTACCTAGATTCTTTATAGTCGTTATACACATGTTTTGTCTAAATTAGAAAATATGGATGTCCTAACAGGGTCATTTTCGGTCCTTATTAGGACACCCATTTATCGAAATAAGTGTAAAAAATTCTAGAGAAAATAGCCCTAGGACACAAAAGTGTCGTCGGCATTATATTTTTACGATACATACATTTGATTTTGATAAACAAAATTTTTAAGTCATAGTTTCATCACTTCGGGGGGAGGGTGTTATATATATGTCATAAGGAATTCATAGGCAGATCACAGGGGTAATAGGAGGGGTTCATAGGGCGGTCATATGGAGCCCTTAGAAGATCCATAGAAGTATCTCGGGTGAAACCAGGGATATAATCAGGACTCATATACGGTCATAGGGAGGGGGTCACAGGGTTTCACCCGGGCGAAGGCGGGGCTTCAGCTAGTGTTTTATAAATATTAATAGAAAATTAGTAAATATTCCTATAAGTATGTTTGTGAGCGGAAACGCGTTTATAAAAAATGAATTCAAGAAAGTAAAAATTACACATAGAGTAGAATTAATAAAAAAATGTATGTTTAACATTGAAAATTTGCTGAACTTTCAGTAATACAGGGACAGATGCAAAGTTTCGCGAAAAATTACTGAACTTTATATTCAAAATTATTGCGTTTTCACGAATTTTGCATAAATATTCATTAAAAGTTTTGTAATATTTCCCGAAATTTTGTAACTGCCCCTGTATTACTAAAATTTCAGTAAATTTTCAATTTTAAACATAAATTTTTATATTAATTTTGCTCTGCATGTATTGGATGTTAACATAATGTAGACGGTGGATACTATCAGATTGATGATATCTCCTTTTTTTAAACATCGATTTATGTTCGTTTAATTTCCGTTATTACATCACAAACAGCAATATTGCAAAAATACAATTATTACACAGTGTTATTTGCTGTGACTGTATATTTTTATGTTTGCAACACTATTTATATTAAGTATTGATTTTTATTTGAAACTAAAAATAATAATATGCCTTTTACCTCCTAAGCGAAGTTCGGCAGTGGCTTGAACCATCTCGTAATCGTTCTTTGCGAAGCATTGATACATTCCTTTATCATCACGAGTAATGGTTGATATTCGCAAAATCGTTCCACTGTCGCCAGAAATTTTTATTCTCCCTGTAGAACCTTCTCTGATAGGCAATGCGTCTTTGGTCCAGGATATTGCCGGTGTTGGTTGCCCCGTGACTGTACAATGAAATTCCGAATCTTTTCCTAAATCTACTGTCACCTGAAACCACAGTGACATGTATTGTATAATGAAAAAGTGTTGATTGTTAGAATAAATGCTTTTCTTTATGTAATACAAAATTTATTGTTATTTAATTTTAGAATCATTTTATTATTTGCAATACATGAATATTATAATAATTTATATTATATTTTGATAAACATATCAAAAATATAAATATTCTCATATTTTTTGTCATTTGATCTGTTTTTTGACACATGATTGATAGTAAACAAAATAATGTTTAATACGTCAAAATTTCAATTATTAAATGAAATATCAGATCAAGTAAAATGAAACTATTTAATACCTTGCTATTTATGCATCACAATAAAGATATTACAAAAAATTATTTCAGAATACCGACGTATATATTTTCCAATAAATAACATAAGTTTTTATTACTGCAAACACAAGTAAACCTTTGTAATTTTGTAATCGAAGAAATGTATTGCTTCATGTATTGATTATGAAATGATTCTTATAATGATAATTATGATAGCTTTAATAATGGCAAAGTGTGATATTTCATATCATAATAACAACGATTAATTATAATACTATATTTTTCTGATAAATTATATACAGTTTAAAATTATAATTTTCAAAATCCATTGAAGGATTACTCTTTTCATATTTCCATCTGTTTATATAAATGTACAACATATATGAAATAATTACAATTTTAATAATATTTTATTTTATTGCCATTAACTAATATTTGGTAAGAAAGAAGAAAAAAATCTTAAACATGGACGACCAAATATCGATAAAGTACATATTTCAACCATACATATTTCATCATGTAAAAAAGCGTTAGAAGTATTGTATTCAAATAACAAAAAGTTCTTCCCTCAGCAAAGTGATTTATTCATATTTTTATTCTCTGGTAATGTATAATGCATTAGTTTTACAATGTCTGAAATAAAATATTTCATGCAGAAAATGTCATGTGATCATATGAAGTAAGAATGGGAATAATTATATTCATATTGTAAAATATAATGTTTTCATTTTATATCAAAATTCTTATCTGCTGTCGAAATTACGAAACTTAGAACATTAAAAAATACTTTGTGTAAATTACTTTGATATAAATATTATTTTAAAAATAAAATCTAAATAATTTTTATTGTTTAACATTATATAATAGATATATTGGTAATAATAAATGGAAATTTACAAACTCAATAGATGACATCCCAAACAAAATACTAACCTTATAAAACGTCAAATAAACAAATAATAATCGTTTTGAATGTTCACTAAACGTCAATTCAATCCTTCCTTCCCTTAATACAAAGTTTATGTAAAGATGAGAAGTTAGTTTTTAACGCCAGTTAATGCGTAATACCTATAAAAACCAATCAAATTACAGAGATTTTTTGACAGTTCTAATTTAAAAAATTGTTTGACATTCCAATGTTTTTAAAGTATAGGCTAAGTAAAACTGTTAGAATAAAATAGTCACATTTGCAAAAAAAAGGTTAAACAAGAAATAATTATAAATAAATAAAAAAGGTTAGTTATACAAAAGTAAATATTTAATATGTGCGCTCGTAGCGCGCTGTTATATCCTACCCTAATTAAAAGTTCCAAACAATTCCTAATAAATGTTTCAAATTTCCTAATACACATATTTAAACATTTGTATACATACATTAGAAATTATGCAAAATTTATTTGGAATTATTAGGAACCTTCAACACGCGTAGTGTTTAAAAAAGTTTATTGTCTGTGAGGGATATAGCAGAGCATGTTATACAATACATTGACACATATAATTGTTATTAATAAGTTTAAAATGATGAAATTTAACTATTCATCATTTTCACATTCAAACCTATATAGTTCAGATATACTATCATGCTGTGGACAAAAAACTTTCTGTGGAAGTACTATTTATAAAGCATATATGATTCTTTTCAGTATAATATGTCTGCTAGCTTTTGTAAGCTTATAATAGAATTAAATATCGCGATTTTTGTAGCTTTCGATTGTGTTTATTTTCAGAATACATTAATGTTTGTCAAAGATGGTCCTCTATTAGAATGATTTTATTAGTATTATTCATAAAAGATTACGTAATCATTCATGAAATTTTCATGCGCGAACATATTCTGTTGCTCTTTGAATTGTAAGGTGGAAAATGTGTTTTGACGTTGCACATCAAAAACGCCTGAAAACACCAAAAAGTTTTTAAAAGTGTAATTGCATTTAAAGTAAAATTAGATATTTTTGTTATATTTCCATTATACTTTGATAAGATACAATTATTTGGAATTCATATATTTATATGTTAATTTTATATCTGATACATTATTTGTATTATTGTATAGTTAAATTTGTGCATTCAATTCCTTTAATTAAAAATTACTTTGTAACTTTAAATATAAAACAAAAGCACAAATGTAAAATAAAAAGAAGAATAGTATATTAATTAAATCAATGAAAAATCAAATAAACAGTGAAATTTATACAAAGATATAAAAAATAACATTCTATTGAAAGTTATGAAGAATCAAAAATCATAAATATCAACTTGCCGTGTAATTGTTAATTTTCAATTCAACGGGTAAATTATAATAAATTTTGAAATGCTTATGTATATGTATATACATATTTATCATATCGATCAAAGTCGTAAACGATTGTCGATAAGAAGCGATTTATAAAAAGAAAGTTGTGTTGACGTGCTCAACTATAAGAAAAAGCTGAAGTTAATAAATTTTTCAACGTTGGAGATTTCTTACGCTATCAGGAAGACGAAATAAAAATGGTCTCGTGCGTCAAACTTTTATTGCAATAAAGTTATTTATTTAAGTGAAATTGAATTTTAATATCGAGTTCCAAGACGTTATCCTCAGAACAAGCCAATAGGAAGTGATTTATAATATTTCTTATTTCTTGAAGAATTAAAATTGTTCAATCAAGTTTGTTTTTATTATTTTCCACAAAACAAACGATAATTTAGGAAAATGGCGGAATTATAATTAAGACATAGGATGAAAAAGTTGCTATGAATTATAAGAAGACATTATTAAGTGGTCTAAATTGACTTAATAAAGATCAGGAGATATAAGTACAAAAGTTCAAACCGCCTATGACACTTGGGAACACCCCAAGTCCACATGTGTGTTAATTTATTGCTTAAAGAGAAAATACTTATCGTGCAATGTTGATGTAATCTTGAGCGTCTGATTTTATAATTTTATTATAAAGAAGTTAATTGCGTTAAAAAATTGTCAACAGTTAATTACACTTAAATGATGTGTGAAATCGTGAAGTATTGATCTTGATATAAATGTAGTCTATAGAGCATTTCATTCATCTTATAAAATAGAATGAGAAAATGATAATTCATTATAAAATATCATCGGATAGTAATGGGATATAAATGTCAATTCTTCCTGGAATTTATGAGAATATCACTAATAGGATATTGAATTAAGTTTCTGCAGAAACAAGTAAAATAATGGTTTAATAAAGATGTAATTACATTTTAATGTTGAACAGTTTTTATTGTTAACAGTATTTATATTTGTCTAAATAAAATGGGATATTTTTCAAGGATTATCTGAAAAAATTCCATCATTTTGTGTCAGTTTAATTTCTTTATTACAAAATGTGTAATATAGAATCAAGAAATACAGCAGCGTTTCTGACCAAGTAGAAAAAACTTTAGGTTTTAATAATTTCTTGTTCTGTTTAACCGTTTTATACTATTTATTAATATTCTTCTATAATACTTTTGCTAATTATAACTACAGAAAAAAATCACTGTTTTTCTTGTATAATCCTACAGGGACGAAAATATATTTCTCAAAATATATTTGAAATATATAATTTCTTGCCGTTTTACGTATAAAAAATATATATTCTAAATATTTTTTTATATATTTTATATATATTTTTACACATATATTTTGAAAATATATTTTCGATCGTGTGGGATATTAAGACAGATTGACAATTATTATCTCTTGTAAATCATATTTTTAAATATTCAAGTATTTACTTGTTTCTTTTATTAAAAGTAAAGGTACAATAATATTTTTATTGTTATAGGATTATTGTAAAACCAGTATTGTTTGTTTATTCATATTATTAAGCTTCTTAATGTAATAAAGTAATAAAAATAATTGATTCAATAAATTAATACTAAAATATCTCAAGAACTTATTATTATTATATTATTATTCCTTAAAGGGAGACCTAACTTAAAAATAGCATTTTCAATTTCGATTTAAATGGTCGTTTTGAAAGTTTTTCTACTTGACTTATTTGTAGTATATTGTACAACTAGTGGGGAAATATATTATTACCAACTAACAAAAAATAGTGTAAAATTATTTGTCAAATTATATTGTTAATATTTTTCATAATATTAGAGTATTTGTTAAGAATAGTTATTTTTAATTTTTTCATAAATTAAACAAATGTTGTTTAAGTTAATATTTTTTGTTTCAACAAATGAATTATTTTTACTATTTAGGAGGTGAGATATTTATTTTCAAAATATTGGAAATGTAGAATGTTTGTAATTCTACATATATATTACATTATACATTTTTCCAATTTTTAAAGTTAAATATTTTCAAATCTACACTGAGAGAAATAAGATTGAAATATTTACTGTTACCACGAGTAAATTGAGTACACATTACCTAAAAACAAAAGATTAATTTATTAAAGTCCAACAATCCTGGCGATAATTCTACAATATTAACATAAAATAAATTTGGACAAGATTTAAAAATCAAGTTAAATAAAAACAAAAGAATTTATGAAAAACATTTGTTTTGTACTATTCAAAGTCTAGTTTGCTTGTATATAGACTATGGTTTTCAAAATAAAAAGTTCTGATAAAACAGAAAAATTATGAGTTAAAAACAGTAATTTTTAAAGCATAGACAGATGTGTACCCAACTTACTCACTGTATAACAGTAAATATTTAAATCTTATTTCTCAGTGTAGAAAGACAAATATGCTCCAAATTTTCCTAATGAAAGAAATTAAATGAAATTGCATTAAAATCTGATTATGAGGTGTTTTCGGACCTTTTTTTGCCGTTTTTACTGTCAAAGTCTATAAACTTTTTATTTGTATTTTATCATATACTAAATATACTAAAAAATATATATACTTTTCTTTAATCCATTTTACTGTTCTTATAAATCTAATTTCTCTTAGTAAATTCACAAGTATTTTATTCACAAAACATTTAACATAAAATCCATGTACCTACCATTAAAAAAACTTTGAACTTTGAAAAGCCACAAAAGATCGAAATATATAATGTAAGGAGAAAAAAGAAGATAAAAAAACGTAAGCATATTACCAACCTGTTGAGGTGCCACAAGGATGGATAAGCTTTTAATAATGGAAACTTCGAATTCTATTGTGTCCGATCCGGCTGAGTTATTGGCAACGCAAACGTAACTTCCGGCATCCTCAATTCTGGCGGACTGTAAAATGAGAACGCCGGCTCGGGCGTGAATTCGTTCGGAATTGACGATAGGGTTTGCTCTCGAAACGGAGTCGCGGTACCAGAGATACATTGGCGGCGGTATTCCTTGCGAGATGCACGACAGAACGATAACTTCGCCCTCGCGCACCGGGGCGGGGTTTATTCGTTCATTGAATCCTGGCGGCATGGGATTCCGATTCTCTGCAACATATTACGTAAACCTATTAGACGAAAAGTACTGAAAACGGCATGAGGAGAAGGCATTGACAAGGAAGAGTCATTGTGAAAACCTAAGCTTAAATTAAACGTAAGACTCCAGCTATCGAGTAAGACGAACGAATGGCGAAATCATTAGCAGCTTCGTGCATCTTCGATGGAATCAAAAACATTAACGAACCAATCCCTGACTTGCATTCCGATCGCTCAACCGTTTCTATTTTATACCCCTCACTGACGAAAATATATACGTAAAATATATATTTAAGTCTGATTTTTTGCCGCTTTATATATATAAAAAATATAAATTTAATATAGAAATATATTTTAAATATACAGGGTGTACCATAAATATATGACATGAATATGACCATCAGATTCCTAGCCAAAAGTTCTGCAAAATTAGACATTGCCATAGATTCAGCCATGGTTGCCACGGCGTTTCCCAAGCTGTGGCAAATGCTATGGTCATACACCATGATACGAGCCATGGTATGGCAAGGAATGTGGCTCTTGGCATAATATTTGCCACAGTATGGGCAATACTGTGGCGACCATGGCTAGACGTGTGGCAATGACCATTTTTGAAGAACTTTTGACAAGGAGTCTGATGGTCATATTCGTGTCATACATTTATGTTACACCCTGTATATTAAATATATTTTTATTTTATATTTTAACTATATATTAAATATACATACATTGCATATATATATTTCGTATATATTATATATATTAAATATATTTTTTTTCTAAATTTTTACCGGAAATATATTTTTAGCGTCAAAAATATATATTGATATATATTTTTGAAATATATTTTCGTCTGTGTGGGACAACTGGTACATTTTTTTCTGTCTTCACTATTTTACTCTTCCTGTTTACTCATTCGAATTTAACTTTGAAACTACGTTTATCGTGTTTTGAGCCGTTGCAAATAACTTACTTACTTTTATCATATAAATTAAAACGTGATCACTGACATAATTACTTTTCTCTTTTTTATTTCGTCGAGCGCTTTAATGATTTGAGATATGACAAATTTAACGATTCGATACTTCTCGAAATTATTTATTTGACTTTTATTTAAGTTTTATTTAATTAAATATTAAATTTAAATAAAAAAAAAAATTAAATAAAAATTTAAATTTGAGATAAAGGATATGTGTACGCATATATGGATAATTCTATACATTTTCAATTGCAAAGCAACCATAATTGTTTTGATGTTTGGTTGCTTCTACACATTTTAAAATGCATTATTAGTCAAATATAATCATACATTATAACACATGTTTTTTTTAATACTGAATGATTTTTGAAAAACATTTTTTACAGGTTTGTTTCAGAGAAACATATTATACACTGACCCAAAATATAAATGAAAAATATTATGAAAATATCATTAAATTTACCGTGTTGCTTAGTTAACATCAGTAATAATGATTAAAGATTAAAAAATATGTTTCTTCCAGTTTATTTTAAGAACCTTTTAGATATTAAAATAGGTCCAAAACAAAAGAAATTTTACCTTACTAGTAGGGTACAATTTATTCTTACAATATAATAAGAATAACTGATAAAAACAAAAAATTTAATGTACCAGTAAGGTAAAATTTATTTATAACAGATATTTATTTTTTATTTAAACTTATTAATTAAAAAAAACTCTTTCTCCGGGTATCGATCCCGTGTCTCCAAAGTGTTAGGTGCTGCTTTATTCACTGTACTATTTCATTGCTTATGAAAAAAATCGTATCGGGAAACTCACTCTTCCAAATAATCAAACATAAATAGATAGCAATTATTGGACGAAACATTTACCGTGCTACCATGGTAATATTTGAAGGCAGTAAAATATAAAATATAATGAAAAGCATGCATTTATTATCAACAACATACCAAATTGTTCTAAACATAATTACATATAATACCTAAATACAGAATATAAACAACAGCACGGTAAAAATTGTTCGTCCTTTACTTGAAAATGATGTAAATTAAATATCTGCATAATCAAAAATGAGAAAAGTATGCAAATACAAAAATAAAAAATTACCGTACAAAGGTAAAAAACAAACGAGCCAAGGCATATGCTTATCATAATCAAATCTAGTTACAAAAAAAATGTATATACTAATTTTTTTATGGATATCATAAAAAATCAAACTGGATATCATAAAGAATCCTTGGCGAGCTGCCTTTTTTTTAAATATTTAACTAATTTTCGGTTTAAAGCTTTATTTTAAATTATTCAATTTCACTTTTTCAAAAATTTTTTACTCTTCATTTTCATAACTTGTTTACTATATTTTGATATAAAATATATCAAAATTATAAAATATATTGAAATATATTCGAAAATTATAGAAACATGCTAAGCATATGCCTTGGCTCGTTTGTTTTTAACCTTTGTAATGTAATTTTTCATTTTTGTATTTGCATACTTTTCTTATTTTTGATAATTCAGATATTATTTAGCTTCTGGGGGTAATTTTTTATTTTTTATCTTATCAACATGCATGATATCATTTAGTTGTAAATATTTCGATATTTTTTATTTATATATATGCAAAAATTATTTAAACACCAAGTTGTATTAGTGTATTCATAAATAATTTGCCCGCAGACTTAAATTTGCCCGCATAATTAAATTTACATGCAGACTTTCATTTTAAGACTTAATCTAAAGTTTGATTTTATTTTTGATTTACTTCATGGTAAGGCAAAAATCTGATATTATTAATTGAGTGACTAACTTCACCATGATAAGACAAATTTAACAAAGCGTGCGACAAAAAATGGCTGATAAATCTGACAGGTGGAAGAAAACGAAATTTCGAAATAAGAAAATATGCAAAATTAAGTGTTTTTTAAATAAAATATTACTTTTATTAAAGTATATGAAAATAAAGATGAGCCTAAATGAGTAAATATTATTTTAAAAACTGAGGTATTTATTAAATATGTTTTCTATTGAGGTTAGAGAGTCCAAAATCGCAGAAAATAGAGTTGCGCTGCGCCTTGGCTCGTCGGGGTGCTAGCGCGACCCTTGATTTAAATAGTCAAATAAATCATTACAAAATATTAATTAAACAACGTATTTATTTCTTTCTCGACAATATTACTTATGTTTACTATGACAAGCACGGTAATTTTTATTGGTTTTTGCTGTCAGTTTACGTACTTTTTAGAGAAAAAAGAGATTTTTATTAAAACTTGCATAAAAATTCTGTATGTCTTTCTTTCTTTTCTTTTATCAAAGGCACATAGGATTGAGTAAATAAGTAATGTTTTTCGTTTATATTATACTTAGTAATATATAATTTGACATGCTATAGGATTAAAGAAGAGCTTATTACGAGACTTATGCGAAATTACTAATAAGGATCATTCTTTTTATTTCTGAACGAAATAGAGCCTAATTCTTTTTGAGCTTACAAAAGATAAAAAGAATTTATGCCGTTTCTTCAAGCAAAATGCAAATACTGTAGACAAAATTTAAGTGATGAATGATAAGAAAATCGTTCGGGAGCGTATCGATCACAGGTGTTATATGTTTTTATGATATCTTTTATTTATTTCTTAGAGAGAAAGAGAAAATTTTTCTTGTAGCAAGCAACAAATTTAATTAGTAAACTTTCTTCGATGCATAAAATATTATATTACTGTCAAGCAAATGATTTTAATTTGCCATTTGAATAATGTACAATTATGATGTGGAATAGATTATGTCATTGAAGTTGTTTTAATTATATTTGAGTGAAAATTGGTAAATTAAAACAGCTTTATTCAATAATAATATTTCATAAAAATATGAACGTTGTAACAACTTTGGGACAACTTTGAATTTATGGGATTAATTTATTCTGCGTACATGATTTTGTCAACTTGCTAAATCTCAGTTAAAGTACTTAACTGATAGTTACAAGTTTACTATTTACATGGGTTTTTTGCGAGCGTTAATTGTTACTTTTATGTTATCAAATACAATTTGCAACACAATGACATTAATTGCAAGTTTAGTACGTACGTCGAAACCACAATCATCATAAATAAAAATTAACATTTATATTTTGCATCATTGAGGTAAAAATTAAGAAGTAATCAATGATTGAAAGTTAATTATTGTAGACTTCATGTCATTATTTCTAAATGCTGTTATTTATTATTAGGAGAAGAAACAATTTAGATCAAAATTATATTATAGATGTGTTGAAAAAACATCCTATAGTTTAATATATGATATGTAAATTTTGGTTTCAACAAAATTCTTATTACTGCTTTACATATAGAGATGTCGTTTATAAGTCACGTTTTCATATCTCATGAGTTAAAAAATATTGCAGGAATATGCTTTTAAATTTACAGTATGTTTTTTTCGATAAAAGAAGTGTTCAATAACTTTGAAAAATTGGTTGTACGATACTTTCCGACATTAAATTTTATTTTCCTTACACGTGCGGGAAAACCACCAACCTTTCCTACTCATTTGAGTGGGAAAACCAAGCAGTTTTCCAACGCTGCGAAGAGGCGGGGACAATAGGAAAACTATTCCCAATATCCGCTGTCTTTCTGTTATCCCCTAATTTTATTTTTTCTGTTTAAATTTTTCTTTTCATTTTACCTTTCTAATTTTGTTTCATGTTATTTTTTAATTTTAATTAAAAAAATTTTTTTCTGTTATTTTTTTCTTTTTAATTTTTTCTTTTTATTTTACCTTTCTAATTTTGTATCATATTATTTTTTCGTTTTATTTTTTTTGTCAAGACAATCCGCGTGTGTCAGACGGATTTTGATTGCAAGATAAGGAATCGTAAAAGTTTACTTTTGTCTTATAAAAATTCCTGATTATTATATTCTAAGTTCTTTTCAATAATTTTTATTCATTTTAATTGTTTAATGTATTTTAAGTAATTTAAAAATTTGTTATTTAGCTCTGCATTGTTTTTTTGCTTTTTGTTTTAAATCACTTGAAGTTTGTTTTTTTTTATGTCGGCCGGCTCCGCCCCCCGAACCCCCCAGCCTGGACCCCCACCGCCTCTTAGCGAACTTCGTTCCTTTTGAATTTTTACTCGTTTTCTTTTTAATTTTTCCCGCACTTGTATGAAAAAGTAACGTACTCAACTAGTGGGAAAGGTAAATGATTCCTCTACTCGTGAAAAAGAACCCTACACTGGAAATGAAAAATGCCATTATAACATAAAAATCGCTTAGATTAACTGAAAAACCGATACCAACTTTGTTTATGATGTTGAATATGTATGCTATATTAGTGTTAAGTATACTCTTGATCCAGCATATTAATCAATGTAACCTTAGCCATGTTAGATCAACATGATTTTCAATGCTAGAGTTGAACTGTCGAAGAATTGACATATGATGGAAAGATAAATGATGATTTATAGGTTATGTTATATGTCACAATAATTTAACGTAAATTTTCATGAAAATTTGAATAAATTAGACCATAATTATTCACACCAATATAAAATAATCTTAACGATATTGTTTATTTAAATAAGAAGAAAATATTATTAATGACATTAAATTTTTGAAATAAAAATTATACAGTTAATAATAGAATTTCAGTATTCAGTAAATAAATTATATTATATCACTTTTCAAGCAATAATTATGTACAGTTATAGCACAATTATTTAATCAATTTTGAGTTTCCATTAGTTTTAACTATTTTTTAAGTCTATTATTAATGTTTTGGATAATCAGATAATTTAGAACAAATTGGCAATTATATGTTTTAAAAATTAAACAACAATTTCTGGAATTATTTCGCTAATCGTTTTAGTATCCAAATAGTAAAAATTGGACTGACTAATTTGATTATCTGTAAATCATTCATTTATTAAGATATTATTACAATTTATTTTGAACTTAATATCCATATGTTTGTTTAATATAACAATTTATTTTTAATGTATTAGTTTACCAAATTAAAATAATTTGAGATAAAATAATAATAACCTTTGAACCGCTGAAAAAGTTGTGGTAATCCATACAACTGTAATTTATTTATTATATATTCATCCATTTTTACACTATAATACTTTAAATCACTGTAACAGCTAATATTAACTAAATCTAACTAATATATATAAATATGAAAGTATGTTTGTTTGTTTGTTTGTTTGATTGTTCGTTTATTTGTTTGTTTGTTTGTTTGTTCGAGCATCACGCAAAAGCTACCGAACCGATTTTGTTCAAATTTTGAGAGGAACTAGCTGAAACCCTCGAAAGTGTCGTAGGGTATATAAAATTGCGATATGTAAAGTACTTTTTGAAACAAAAAAAATTTTTTTTTTCGATTTTGGACCCCCCCCCCCTTAGGCGGTTGTTGGGTGATTGTCGGGGGATTGTCAGGGGATTGTCAGGG
>JABFPJ010004427.1:0-13843 GCA_022817425.1 Gryon sp. ZL-2020 | reverse complement strand
AGATTTTGCGTGATGCTCGAACAAACCAACAAACAAACAAACAAACAAACAAACAAACAAACAAACAAACAAACAAACAAACAAACAAACAAACATACTTTCATATTTATATATATTAGTTAGATAAAATCTATATTTCATATATATCCAAGATATATATCAAAGTATTTGAACTTGAAAATATAGACAAAATATAGGCGATTATATATCTAATATATATAAAAGCGGCAAGAAGTATAATATCCAGTCTATATAATTTTGGATATATCTTCGTCCGTAGGGGATATAAATCCATAAAAATGTCATATATAAAATTTTAGGAAAAAATTGAAAAATGGATGTTATTATGTGGTTCGTATGTGGTTCATAAATAGACAAAATATGGACCAAGATAATACCAAATATGGAATACATCTATTCGATATAAATAAATACATGGAAACATTTTATATTGTATCAAATTTTATATAACAAATCTAAATATGGTTCATATGTATGATATCGAAGGTGTTCCATATATGGACCAAATTTATTAGATATACATAAATCCATAAAAATGTCATATATGAAATTTTAGGAAAACATTGAAAAAATGTCTTTAAGTGGTTCATAAATGGACAAACTATGGACCAAGATAATACCAAATATCAACCAATTTTATTAGATATAAATAAATACATAAAAATCCTTCACAATGTATGAAATTTTGCATGAAAAAATATGAATATAGTTTACATATATGATATCAAAGGAGTTCCAAATATGAACCACATCTATTCGATATAAATAAATACACAAACATTTTTTCTTATTGTATATACTTCATATATGAAATTTTGCATGAAAAAAATGTAAATATGGTTCATATATACGATATTAAAGGTGTTCCATACATGGAACAAAAAACCATCCGTTTTTTCTACAATTTATCACATCGTGAGACTAAAATGTTTTTTACGTCCTTTTGTCTTACTTGCATTAAATGTTGAAACTGCGCAAAAAAGCGCCAAGCATGACGTATTTATAATACCGAAAATTATTGCGTTTTAATGAACAATTTGCTTAAAATATTCAATCGCTTTCATTAATGACGCATAATTGAAATCCTTTGGCACAAGATCGTGACAACGGAGCAATTTACATTGTTAAAGTAATAGCGCACGTATTCTACAACGCGGACATCCTTCAATTAGCCATCATAATTTATTTACGACTTTAACGAGTTTGATTACAACGCGCGCGGCTCTCGCACTCCCAGGGCGAGTCTGCTACGGGGCCACGCAGAAAAGAAACAAGCAAAAAAGATAAGACGAACGAAAAAGAAAAAAAAAAGAGTAAAAAAAAACAAAGCCGTTAGGCTCATTACACGCACTCATCGTTGTAATAATGATTTCCATTATATGTAGGTTAAGTTGTAGGTGTTTCTGCTTGTTATTTTGCGATATTTTGCCAAGAGTCTATCGACATTGAAAAGCATCATGTTGAAAATGTAAGACGCAAAAATTGTCGGAATGAAGAAAGAAAAAAAAAGGAAGAAGATGAAGAAGACGAGACAAAAAAGGATAGGAGGAATAAAAATATCAACAAGTACAAGACCGAGCGCACGTGTGTTTCGAGTAATTAGATGTAAGATAGGTCTGTTGTTTATTGAAGTAGAAAATTGACTTCTAAGGATAGATCTTTGGTGAAAGTCTTTCGACAAATAGCAGGAAATTTTGTACAAAATGTATAACGAGTTCGGAGAACTTTTTTTCGTTGAGATATAAATTATCATTCGGGAAATTGTCTTAAGTTCTAGAGAATGAACGAGTGTTTCTATAAGATTATATATAAATGCGAAAAATGAGACTTTGAAAGTTGCAAATTTGAATTGATGGTAGAGGTAAAGTTGATTTTTATCAAAATAAAATACAACTTGAATAAGTTTTACTTTTATAAGACTATTTAAACCCTATTAGAATGTTCAATCGGGCTGAAATATGGCAATGGCATGGAAAACTCATAAAAATGTAGTCAAATTAGGCAACCATGTCGGGCCCTGATTAGGACCCAATGTGGTTTAAATTTAATTACAATGAATGAAAAGTTTTCGATGTAGGATTTAAACTTGATGTGGCTTTGGCATGGTTACCAGGTTGGGGCCTTATGAGACCATCCATGTTTTAACCATAACAAGGCAACCAGTTTTGGTCCAGATCGGGACCAGACCAGGAATCCCATTATACGGAATTCCCGACGTGAAATTGAAATTAGTTTGAAAGTTATATGATAACGCCATAACAAGGTTATCACAAGGCCATAACAATGCCATAAAAGGCTTACAATAATGCTATTACCAAGCCATAACAAGGCCATGACAAGGCTATAACAAAACCGTAACAACGTTATAAGAAGACCATAATAAGGCCAAAATAAGTTCATAATATGGTCATAACAAGGCCATAATAATGTTACAATAATGCCATAAGAAGGTCATAACAAGGCCATAACAGTCATAAGGTCATAACATAGCCCCATAAATAAGCATAGCCCGATTTAAAAATCAGGCCACCATTAATCTGGTTGTACTCAGGCAAACCTCATCAGGGCCACATCTGAAACATAACACGGCAACCAGTTTTGGTCCAGATCGGGCCAGGACCATATCAACACATGGAGTTCCACCTTTGGTCATAGCCCGACTTGAAAATCATGCTGGCCCTACCTAGGCCATCCTTGGCCCTTACAAGGCTGCCATTTCTCAAAAAAAAATAAAAAATCCATAATATAACCATATCAGAGCCATATCTGAAACATGACTTTCCCGATTCCAATTCTAATAAGGATTTAACTTATAAGATTATTTAAAATTGCGTCTCATTTCAGAAGAATGTTATAGACCTTTCCTTTGCATACAAATCCAAACAATATCACCTCTCAATCAAACTTAGTGTCACGTTTTATAAACAATGCCTCACGCACAAAGCAGAATAAAACGCTTGACGAATGATTTATGACGCGAGGTAATTATTATAATTTGCACGTAATCCCGATTGTTGTCTTTTTCGTGTTAAAAAGCTCATTCGCTACCGTCAATAGTGTAATAGTGAAAAACGCTTAAGAGTCTCGGAAGTCATGAAGCACTCTCGTGTGGATAATGACACGAGATTATACGTTTTAGAATTAGCACAAGCAGTAGCTGAAAATGATCGCGGATAAGGTCGCAAACGGTAAAACACGAAGAAGAGGTTGACCGGCAACCCCGTTCATTGATCTGGAACACTCGATGACGTCATATTAGTGCTCAAACTTCGCAATTATTGCACAATTATTACGCAAAGGCTGTGCATGCGATTATATCCTGCAATTTCACGTGAAAATGCAAAAGCAAATAATGCTTTACTCAATATTAAATACTTACAATAAATTATGGTGATATTATTCTTGCAAAGTTTACCATTTAACCCTTTTTACCTTCAATGGGTAATTTGGTCCATAACTGAAACAAAATATTCCCCTAATAAATTTTGTGCAGATTAGAAACTTGCGTTATAATTCTCCTGACGTAATGTTACTTTAACAAATATTCGATCATTGCTTGATGACTACATGAAAATTGGCCATTAATTTAAGCGCATGGGGGGAAAAAAGGTAATACATGGTTATAGCTTCATCTCGAGTCGTCGAGCTATATTTTACAGTTTTTCGTAGTAGCTTCATCTTTTTTTTTTCTTTTGCGATCTTTCTTTCAGTTTTCTAAATTGCAACGTTTTACTCGAAGACGACACCTGCTCCACTTAACCACTTATTTTCCACTCTTATTATCCCGATTATGTAACGTTAATTGAAGAACAGACAGATGAGCCCAAATACGAAAGAAATCTCGCTATCATTTTGTGGAATTAAATTTCAAATTGACTTCTTCTAATTTGCCATCAAAACCATAATTAAGACCATTTTGAGTATTGAAATTAACATTCAAGTAATATGGCATTAGATGATAATAGTAAATAACCAGTTTTGTAACATATTTTTTTATACAAGTAATTGTTAATATTGTGTTACAAAACTAGTCAATATCTAGAATCACTTTTTCCATTTCTATGATGCAAAAGGTGCTTATCAAATTTGCATAATTTCTGCTTTTTTATTATTACTAGAATATTAATATAAAAAAATTATGTCATATAAAAAAATCATCATATTATTAATCATCAAATCATCATCATGAAAAAATCAAAAGGATCATAAAACAAAATTGTTGAATCAACATAAAAAGCAATGACAGAACTTGGGAATTTTAAACTGAACATTGGGAAAATATGGTTTGAAACATCTGTCTATTTTTCCTAATAAAAACCCGTTTTGTTTGAAATAAAATTGAATTTGTCAAAACTATAAATTTAAAGTTTGTGAATCAAACTATAAGTTTAAAATAAGTTTTTGTACTTGATTAGAGGCACTATTATGTCTCTTGAAATATGATTTGTTTGAAAAAACTTTTTTTTTCTTCAAGTTTGTCGTCAATTTATAATTTGTTAATTTAAATTTGCATTATTTATGGCGTGTTCGAGCAAGAACATTATTTTATTTTAATAAAGGACAGACTTATGTGGAGTAAATTGTCTGTCTTTTATTAACAAATTTTTATTTGTTAATAAAAGACAAATGTGTCTTTTTATAACAAATTAATGACAAAAGCAATTATTATTGTTTTCATAAACATGTATTGGTGTTAAATATGTAACTAGATGGCGCTGCGATTTTCAAGAAAATGAAAATCGCATTATTACTTGCTGTGTTAATTTTAAAAGAATAATAATTTTCAATATTTAATATTAAATTATATTTCAAGAAAATCTAATCAAAGAAAAAACTTGTTTATAATTTATATTTTTATTCGAAAACTTTTATTTTATTTCAAACAAAACCGGATTTTACTAGAAAAAGAGAAAACAGATGTTTCAAATCGTGTTTTCCCAATATTCAGTTTAAAATTTCTAATTTTTTTATGATCCTGAGTAATCCGGAAACAGGTAGTCAAATTCGGATATCAGTTTATGACCATCTCTTTAAAAAACATTTAGTTTCGCGGCGACTGCAGACCCTAAAGGTCAGTCGGGTTATTCGGGACGCGATCGCGAATGAAAAAGTAGTGTTTTCCGAATCGTTTTTTGTGCTAAAGAATATTTTGAGGAGAGGAATGACAAAAATCATTGATATAATTTAAACATTGTGGTAAGTTCTACTATTTATATTATTTATTGTATCTAGGTTCTAATAAACAATTAATTAATTAATTTTTTTTTAAACTTTAAGATTGGATGCAAACACAGGATGGCTGAAAGCGGATCGCAGGATGGCGGACCAGGGTATCCTGAGTGCTTGCTGTTGGCGGGTACAAGTATTCTGCGAATCGGGTCACGGTAAATAATTTTAAAGCATTTTTTTTATTTTAATTTAATCGTTTTAAATATATTTAATATTTATTAAAATAATTGGTTTTATTTTTCAGAAGCAGCATGATACGCTTCAAATTGTTGGCCCTAGAAGGTAAGTGATCTCTTTATATTATATTGGGGAAAAAACAGTTGGGTGCATTGAAAATTTTCTATACACTTAACCGTTTTTTCCTCAATAATAAATTTATTTAATTATTTATGTTTTTTACTGGTGAATAATTGGAAAATAATGCTTAGGAGATGTTGAGAGAGGTATTTTGGCGATAATTCGAAAAAGTTCGTTGATTTTAGGCAATTTTTCGGCGTTTTTTGATAGATGGTGCTTAGGCAAATTTTAGGAGTTTTTTAGGTACGACGATTTTGTAGGTTTTCCAGATGAAGGTATTATCTTATTATATTAGAAAATTTTTTAATATTATTTTTACATCTGCATAGCGCCTGAAAATGGAAGAATTGGGAACCGATATTTGCTATTCCTACTTCTTTCATTGTCAGGAAAGCAGTTTTCCTAATTTTAAGATGATCGTACATTTTTTTATTAAACTAATAAATTGTTCTAAAAAAACTTTATTGCTAATTTAAATTTTCTTGTTCCTTTAAAACATACCTGTTTTATTTAGGGAACAGGAAAATTAATGGGTGCACTTCGGTGTAAAATGTATATGAAATATACTATTTTTTTTATAGAATAAGAAAAATATTTTTTGCTTTTCGAAGAAAATTTGATAAATTTTATCTAATTTTCTCCGAAATCCATTCATTGATTAAAAAATAAAATATTTTCTATAATATTTTATTACAAAAAAATATTATAGATAGTATTTTTTTAATTTATTAGGATGTTTTTATATTGTTATTTTTTGTAGTCCCACTATTTACGTTTTCATAACTCCTTACCTTTGACCCAAGAAATAATAATTTTATTATTTTTAGGGTCAAATTTTAATATTTTTATGACTATCCCCTTTACTGGGGATGGCCCATGTCTACTGCTTTTTTAAATTGATTTTTATATATACATATGTTTCTATGTTTTTATTAGTATCATAAATAACATCTGTGGTTGAAATTAAAAGAATGTTAAGTGTATAGTGATTCCATATACACTTAACTTGTTCTTCCTTTCTACCACAGATATGAAGCTAAATTCCTTTATATGATAACCTTATTTGATACCTCTGTACGATACCCCTATATGATTACTCTCTTTGATTACTTATATTATACACTTTATATTATACACTCTTTGATACTTATATTATATGATATCCTTCTATGATACCCCTATATGATATGTTTATATAATATCCCTATATGATATGCCTATATGCTTCCCCTTTATGATAGCCCTATATAAAAATCCTTATATGATTTCTCTTTATAATACCCCTATGTAAAAGCCTCATATGATTTCCCTTTATGATACTATTTATGATACTATATGCATTTTGCTATATAATTTCGCTATATTATTGCTCTACACGATTCCCTTACATTATTGCTTTATATTATTGTTGTGTATGATACCCTTCTATGATACTCCTATATAATGTTCCTGTATACCCCCATATGATGTTTATGTAATGCCCTAATATGATACCCATCTATATGAATCTGTATATGATGTGCTTATATGATAGCTTTATGTAATAACCATATATGATAGCCCCAAATGATGATACCCCTATATAATACTCTTACGTGATTTCCCTGTATGATATATTTTTATGCTACCCCTAAATTGCAATTTCCCTATATGATAGCCTTAGATGGTTGCCCTATATGATTACTCTATATGATTCCCCTACATGATTGCTCTATATTATTGTCTTGTATGATACCCCTTTACAATACCCCTTTATTATATCTCTATATGATATGCTTATGCGATACCCCTAAATTATATCTATGTAACGCCCTTATGTGATATCCGTCTATAATATCTGTATATGATGCGCTTATATGATAGCTCTATGTGATAACCCTATATAATAGCCCAAAATGATACCCCAAAATGATACCCCAAAATGATACCCCTATATAATACCCTTACATGATTACCTTATATGATATCTTTTTATGGTACTCCTAAATTGCAATTCCCTTATATGTTAGCCTTATATAGTTGCCCTATATGATCCCCCTACATGATTGCTCTATAATATTGTTTTGTATAATAAACCCTTATATAATGTATGATATATACCTCTTGTATGATATTTCTGTATGATATGACATATATGATAACCCTATATGATTTCTATGTAATGCCCCTATATGATAGATCTATATAAAACCCTTATATAATTTTCATTTATGATACCCCTATAT
The DNA here is from genome assembly GCA_022817425.1 of Gryon sp. ZL-2020. Taxonomy (NCBI): domain Eukaryota; kingdom Metazoa; phylum Arthropoda; class Insecta; order Hymenoptera; family Scelionidae; genus Gryon; species Gryon sp. ZL-2020. The sequence goes on along the minus strand of JABFPJ010004427.1, from coordinate 6,071 downwards.
AATAACCTCATATGATTTCTCTTTATGATACGTTTTTATGATTACCATGTATGGCTCCCTTAATATTGCCTTATAATATTGTGAAATAATTCTGTTATTATTTCACAATATTATCGTTTTATTTCATGTAATTACTTTTTTTTCAATCGCGATTTTTTAAAAAACTTAATAATTTATTAAATTCAACATATTGACAATGCGTTTCTTGTTAATGTGTTGAATTTATTAAATTATAGCAATTTTCGTTAATTTATATTAACAAAATTGCGATGCAAGGTGTTTGCATACCCAATATTTTTAATCACACCCGTTTTAATTTTATTGTCACTCAAATATTATATACAATGAGAATAAATTTCTTATTATATTTAATATTGAATGAACTAAATAAATTATTATGGACAGTCCTAAGTCTGTTAAAGTGAGAAGGAAAATATGGGTATTTTTAACACTTTTTTAATCAGATATGAAATTTGGAGGCAAAATGATAATAAACACCTACAGATAAATATCAAAAAATTGATATTTATGTCAAGTGATACATCAGGATAGTAAGGCAATAAATAGAAAATACTTTTCGAATTTATCACCAATGTAAATTTATTGTTATAAGTACAAAGAATTAGTTTTTATATAAAAATATGAAAATTAATATGACTATATGATTATTAGTACCTTTCCAGTTAATTTAGGATTCTTTGTGACAAAAAAAGAAACTGATGAAAAATAAGTTGAACTTTTGCATTTTTGTTTTTTGGTACAAAAAACTTCTTAAAAAAAATTTCTTCATTTTGATGAATTTTCAACAATTTTCGCAATATTCTAAAGTGTAATTGTTGCTTTACATTTATAAAATTGTAATCTACTATCATTATTAAAAAAAAATTTTTACTAAAAATTTCGTAATTTTTACAAAATTTCACATTTCTATTTTCATGAATTTTCGACATTTTGTCGAAATGTCAAGATTTTAATGACTTTTCACATTTTTCATGATTTTTAAAAATGTTGATGAATTCTCATATTTTACTTAAAATTTCCAGACTTTTATAAAATTTCTTATTTTAAAAAAGTTTTTAAGATTTTCACGAAATTTCATGATATTTACGAATTTTAATATTTTACTTAAGATCTCCAGATTTTGATGAATTTTCATATTTTACTTAAAATTTCAAGATTTTGACGAATTTTTACATTTTTCATGATTTTTTAAGATATTCACGAAATTTCAACATTTTGACGAATTTTTACATTTTTCATGATTTTTCAAGATTTTGATGAATTTTCATATTTTACCTAAAATTTCCAGACATTTATAAAATTTCTTATTTTACATAAATTTTTAAGATTTTCACGTAATTTTAAGATTTTGATGAATTCTCAAATTGTACTTAAAATTTCCAAATTTTTATGAAATTTCTTATTTTTCATGAGTTTTCAAGATTTTCACTTTTAATATATTAATTTACTTGATAAATACTTAAATTTTCTTATCTCATTATGTATTATGAAACAAGAAGATCTTCTCTTTGGTTTTTCAAAATGAATAAATACTTATATATTTTACATATAAACTAAAATTATAAGCATTAAAAGCTTTCAAAAAAAAATTTTTTTTTTAACAAATTAACATTGAAGCTGTCAAATTAAAAAACGTTACGCATAAAGATAGCTATAATGCCAACTTCATTGGTAACATCCATTTTTTACATTAGGATTATTTCAATGTCAACTTTTTTTTATAGAAATCGTTTGTAACAAAACATATTTTGCCGGCAAAGAAAGCCAATAATTATATCATTACTCTTGAGTTGGTCTTATCGTGCAATCATTTTTGTATTTGATGTTTTGTGAAATAAGATAGATATCTGCAAAAGTCTATGTTGAAAACGGAAGTGGAATAGGGGAGTCGTGTCTAGCATCGCCACGGAGGAAGAAAGGAACTCGCTTGCACACCCTGCTGAGTGAAATCGCGATTGGCTCCCACGATCTCCGACTCATCAGCGAAAGATCTCAGCTGAATCTTCGGACTCGAAAATGCGAGCTTGCTTTCAACGTTGTTAGATTGAAGAGGAGGGAGGGGGAGGGGAGGATGAGGTATTTTTTTCTCTTGCAGTCGCAATCGAAACAGCGATCGGTTGCGTAAGTGGAGCTGTGTGTGCAATTCACATGTGTTTGCCACTGATGCTACTCTCAGGACAGATAGTTTATGAGATAGGAGCCAGGAGAAGCTAGGCGTGGAAGATTCCGGGGCACCGGAGTTTATGGGAAATGTGAAAGCTACGTCTCTAGGTCGTGTGGGTGTTAACAATCTCACGCGCCCGTTTGCGATCATTCAATTCCCAATCCCGTTGACCATCGAAACCTCATCGAATTAATCATTTTTTTTTATTATATGCCTGACCACGCGAAAGGACAACATCAATTTCAATCAATAATTCACGAGCACGATGAAAATAACGATGACCCATCTTCAGTTATTGCAAAGTTCTGGTTATAGTTATGAGAGAATACAGAGAAACATTCATTTTCGTTATATCTGAAACAGAAGACGTTGATATACATTGTTATTTTTATTTGTATTTATTTATACATTTTGTATCACGAAATAAAAAAATTTTTTAAAAATCACGAAGTCAAAATTATCAACAGAAACTATGTAAATATTGATAGTAATAAAAGTTTCAAGAACGAAGAGATACAAAAAAATACAATAATAACACCGGAATAAACAACAAAAGTTATTAGAATGTAAACAAAATAGAAGACAACATCATATTTAACGAAAAAGTAAATATAAACATTAAAATGAACAAAAACAAATAAAAATGTAAACAATAACAAAAACGTCAATAATAACAAACACGTAAACAAGAGCAAGGAAAATAATCACAATAACAAAAGCACAACAAATATACACTTCAAACGGTTATGTAAATAAAAAAAAACAAAACCAAAACAAACAAGAAATGTAAACAGAAACAATAACATAAACAAGAGCAAGAAAAGTCATTACAATTTCAACAACAAAAGCACCACAAATATACCATTCAAGTCGTAATGTAAATAAAATAAACAAAAACAAAACAAACAAGAAATGTAAACAAAAATAACAACATAAGCAACATCAAGCGAAAAAATTATAATAACAATAACAAAAACACAAAACAAACCAAAAAAAGGTAAACAATAACAATAAGAGAAACAAGAGCAAGGAAAATAATCACAAGAACAGAAGCTCAACAAATATACACTTCAAACCGTAATGTAAATAAAAAGAAAAAAACAAAACAAACAAAAAGTGTAAACAGAAACAATAACATAAACAAGAGCAAGAAAAGTCATTACAATAACAACAACAAAAGCACCACAAATACACCATTCAAACCGTAATGTAAATAAAATAAACAAAAACAAAACAAACAAGAAATGTAAACAAAAATAACAACATAAGCAACATCAAGCAAAAAAATTATAATAACAATAACATAAACACAAAACAAATAAAAAAAGGTAAACAATAACAATAAGAGAAACAAGAGCAAGGAAAATAATCACAATAACAAGAGCACAAAAAACGTATAATTTACACCGTAATGTAAATGAAATAAACAAAACCAAAACAAACAAAGAATGTAAACAATCACGGAAATATAAACAATAGCAAGAAAAATAATTACAATAACAAGAACAACACAAACATACTATTTAAACCGCAATGTAAATAAAACAAATAAAACCAAAATGAACAAGAAATGTAAACAATAACATAAACAAGAGCATTGAAAATAATTGTAACAACAATAACAGGAACAACACAAACATACTATTAAAACTGTAATGTAAATAAAACAAAAAAAAACAAAACAAACAAGAAATGTAAACCATAACAATAACATAAACAAGATCAAGAAACATAATAACAACAACAAGAACACCACAAATATACCATTTAAACCCTAATGAGTGCAACCATAATCTTGACCAACGTCAAGCGAATAACAAATGACAATATTGAAAAACTTAAAAGCCATTAGCTTCAACTTGTCTCTAACAGTTTTCCGCAACTCTTAAAACGATCATTTTTTCCACTCAATAAATTCATTAGCAATGTAAAAGAAACTTAACCTCTCATCTCCCTACTTCCTATGAAAATCAAAAAAAAAAAAAAAATTAGAGAAACAGTGACGGCATAAAAATATCCCAGCATGTGACCTGCGTTCATAAAATTGTTGTGCATTATTTTTTGCTTTCATGGTTTTCAGCTTCTGCGTAGATAGGTTGGCATGCATATTCAACCGATGTACGTGACCAAGGTAACGAGAGGCCTGCAAACAGTCCATATACAAATAAGCATCGTCGCGGCTATTTTCCATGTATACTTGGCGGCTCGGGCGCTGTTATTTATCACCAGGAAGTTATCCAGGCCCTGATTAATGAAGGTCAAGCCGGCCTAGACTCGTCCTACCGTTCGATGGAGGTCCCGGGAGGACCCCGCGGATCGAACGCGTTCAGAACAACCATAGACGACGTCACTGCGCCGGCGCGTGGGATCGTAACGCCTCGGGATCGCTCGGCAGAAGCCCCGGCGGAGAAAATCATCGACTGACCTCAGCCACGATCGGCAAATCCAATTCAACCATACCCAAGCTAAATCAGCCGCTCAAGTGCATTACCCAGATTAAATATAAATATGACATTGGATGATTGGACGGATGCAAAATGCAACATTCAATTTAGGTTATGAATACGTTTGCTGCCCGGGTTCAATTGATTTTCATTGATTTTGATTTCCGTTCGAGGCTAATGAAAGTTGAATTGATGTGATTTATTATTTTTTTCTTTTTTTTTTGGTTATGATTTAAAATGAATTGATACTTTGGTATGATGGAAAGTTAGGTTATGATCGAAGTTGGATATACACTCGATCGAAAATATATCCAAAAATATAAACAGGATATATATTCTATATTTATTTATATATCCAGCATATATACTAAAAGATATATATTATATATACCAAACTATATTTTTTATATATCCTAAGATATATCTGTTACAAGATATATAAAATATATGAACATAAATATATATAAATATATATCCTCTGCATATATATCTAGTATTTATATTTTATATATCCAGAATATATAATAAGAATTGAATTATACATTTTTATTTATTATATAAATTAGACTATATTATTTATATAATTTATATATGTAAAAATAAATATATAATAAAATATATATTTGTAATTATATATACAAGATATATATTGAATATACTTTTAACTCTACTAAATAATAGTAACATTTTAATCATGAAGTTAAGTGTCATAGACCTGTGGCAAAGTTCAAGACAATAGATCTCGAAGACGTGGGTTCAATTCTTAAACCCGAAGATTTTAAAAGAAACTAAAAAACGAAAATTTATCATAATAAGTTAAATATATAATCAATAATATCAATTCCATTAAAAAATAAAATGGAAGATAATATATTTCGAAATATATGCAAAAATATATGTGAATATGTGCATATATATTTTCGGCAAAAAGTTATATATTTAATATATATTTCAAATATATTTCTGAAGTATATTTGTAAAAATATAAGTAAAAATATATTTGTAAAATACATGCAAAAATATATTTACACATAAAAAATGTATTTGAAATATATTTTCAAATATATTTTAGCGACAAAAAGTTATATATTTTGGCATATATTTTTTTCCGTACGGGTTTATATGAAAAGCGGCAACAAATGTAATATCCAGGATATAAATTTATATATATTTCGTATATACTCAAAAATATATTTTGTCTATAATATTTTGAATATATTTTCGTCCGTGTGGGTATAATACTGAAATGCGACGAATCTAGTTTTTTTTACATGTATTGGATGAAGATCATCGGGGTTAACTAAGTTGAACTATGAGCAATTACATTGTGTACAGTTATGGGATTAAAATACTGTTATTTTAGGGTAGGCGTAATTATAAATAATAATGAAACATTAGTCGAGATATTACGAAGACCAAGTTACATCATTATCTGATTGGGA
>JABFPJ010004426.1:0-13847 GCA_022817425.1 Gryon sp. ZL-2020 | reverse complement strand
GTATAAAAACGGCACCTCCTCTCTCATCCATACACCATTCACCGGGAGAGCCCGTTTATAGGGATCCCTCATCCACACAGGAGAGCCCGTTTATAGGGATCCTACATGCACTCATGAGAAGGAACCGGGATCCATACGTAAGACCGAATGGTTACAACGCCGAACCGATGTAACGCCGAATATTCGCACCTCCGAACGTACACTTGCCCGAAAGATTACAGCGCCGAAAGTGACTTTGTCTGTAAAAGTCGTAGCTCCGAATGAACATATAACCGTAATGTTAATAGCCCCGAATAAACACTTTACCGTAATGTATGCTGCCCCGAACGTTCATAAAACCGTAATGGTCACAGCACCGAATGGACATAAATCCGAATAGTGAAAATACTTTTTAGGCTTAAGGCGAATTTACAAAAGCAAATAAAAACACACTGTTGTTTCATCTTAGATATCAATATTCAATGCTTTAAATTAAATAATTAAAATTACATTTTATTTATTGAAATATATATATAATTATTTATTTACTCATTTATCTTATTCTCATATTAATTATAAAATACTTATAAATTAGTTTAAATAAATAAAACATATTTTACAATATTAATAAATAAAAATTAAAAAAAAAAGAAATAAATCTTATTATTAATATTTATTTTTATATGTATTTTCATACGATATTAAACAAAACTATTTTTATTTTAATTTGTGTAAATATTAGTTGCATGTATTTATTTAATTTAGAAGAAATGTGTAAAAAATTGATATCTGGCGAATTCAGAAATTAAGAATATTTTGTATTAAAAAAGGAGACACTTATGTGACTTGAATTGTCTATCCTTTTTTAATGCAAAATATTCTTAGTTTCCGAATTCGCCAATCGAAATTATCAATTTCTGAATTACCATTGTTTCCTTGCAAAAGCAGTGCGCAGTCGCAGAGCTTCATTACAATACCTAACGCCTAACGGCTAACCCTAACGGTCATCATTCCACCATCGGCGTTCGGTGTGTTAGGTAATTGTGAAAGTGCGAGCTGCGGCTGAAAAAAATCATGGCGTACATGAGGATGGGTCTACGGGCAGCAGAAAATTTTGAAGAAAGATTTCGCGCAGGATATCGTTATTCAATTGACCGCGTACACGAGAATGGAACAAGGTATGTATTTTCGTAAATTTTGTTATATTTTTTAAATAATATAATATAATACGTATGTATATATATCGAATTTTCAAATCATAATGAAATTAATTTAAATTATTAAAATTAATTGAAGTAATTAATAATTGATATTTAATGCCATTATTATAGAAAAATAAAAAAAGTTAAGAAATGTAGTTAGAATACATTTTTATTATTTATTTTATTTATTTATGACAAAATAAATTTTCACTGTTCTTTGTTGCGCTGAAAACATCATTGAAGGTCATTGATGTATGTACACACATAAATCAATTGTTGTGGTTTCAGAATGAATACTTTTAGATACACATTGAATAATTTATCGTTATATATGAAATAGTGCAAAGTAAAAAGTAATTAAATAAAAAATATAAAAAATAAATAATTTTATTTTAATTTATTTATTTTAGAAAATAAATTTTAATGTAATGTAAAGAAAATACGTCGACCTCAATAATTTTTTTACATTTTCAATAATTTATATATTTGAATATTTTTTAAATAATAATATGTATGTATATATATCGAATGTTCAATTCATAATGAAATTAATTTTAATAATTAACGTTTTAAATTATTAAAATAATTAATTTAAGTAATTAATAATTGCTATTTAATGCCATTAATATACAAAAATAGAAAAGTTAAGAAATGTTGTTAGAATACATTTTCACTGTTCTTTGTTGCGCTGAAAACATCATTGAAGGTCATTGATGTATGTACACACATAAATCAATTGTTGTGGTTTCAGAATGAATACTTTTAGATACACATTGAATAATTTATCGTTATATATGAAATAGTGCAAAGTAAAAAGTAATTAAATAAAAAATATAAAGAATAAATAATTTTATTTTAATTTATTTATTTTACAAAATAAATTTTAATGTAACTATTTACAATAATAAAAGTAACTTTTATTGAATAAAATAACAAATAATAAAACATATTACATACTTTTTATGATCCAAAAGATAATCTTCACTATTCTGGGTTTTTTTTATTAATATCTATATTATATGTGTTCTTTATATCAATTTTGTTCATTTCAATTTATTTCTGTTTCGTATTATCTAATTGAAGAAAATACGTTGACCTCAATAATTTTTTTACATTTTCAATAATTTATATATTTGAATATTTTTTAAATAGTAATATGTATGTATATATATCGAATGTTCAATTCATAATGAAATTAATTTTGATAAGTAACGTTTTAAGTTATTAAAATAATTCATTTAAGTAATTAATAATTGAAAGAATAATTGAAAGAAATAACTGCATCTCTCTTCCTCTAATAGATTTTCCATTAGCTCCATCTTATGTGACTGAAATATCACCTTAAGTTGGAAAATAGATTTCATTATAATTTTCTTAAGTTTTATACATTTTATAAAAATCTGATAGATGAGTAAAATTAATTATAAAAACTTATACATTATATGTATATACACAAATTAGTATTCGTATTATCTTTTATTTAGTTTCATTAAACATTACGTATTTATTATTTATTAGTGTAAATTTAAAGTACATGACAAAACTAAAACAATTAAGTTGATATACCTTAATAATTACACTCCTTAGGCGAAACATTAATATTGATACTGCGTGAGATTTGTACGAGTTGAGGCGGTCACCCATCCAAGTGGTGACTATGTTGGACCCTGCTTAGTTTCGGCCAGCGCCCAAGCACAAATGCCACCACCCCAGCAGTGTGTCGGTGTATTTTTCATTTGTATTATTTCCATTTTTCCAGGTACATGATTTGCTGTTCTAGACGGCATTTAAACTGCAGAGGTCGCTTGATAATATATGCAAACGGAGATTGTCGAACTACAAGGGAACACAACCATATACCGAATCCAAACGATAAGTACGAGTTCATGTTTAGATTAGCACTCTTCAACGCTGTCACAACGCGTTTCGAAAATCCAAGATATATATATGATGAAATCGCTGTTTTGTAAGTAATGGACACAGAAAACAAGGACTATATATAATCGTTTTTATTAAAGCGGGAGACACGACCATATCTCTTTATTATAATACAGTAGAACCTTGATTATCCGAGCCTCTCTTAACCGATGTTCCGGATTATCCGAGGCACTCAACTAATTCCCGAAGCCGAATTTTTCCAAATTTTCTTCTACTACAGTCATCATTTTCACGTATCAGTAATATAAATAATAGGTAATAAAACAAAAAACTGTTTAAAAAACTGCAACTATAGCATCGTTATATTATTGAAATTAATATTTTCCATCTTTAATTGCTATTAATTATGTTATTTCGTATCATCCGAGATTGCGATTATCCGAGGTATGCTGGGTCCCGACCATCTGGGATAATCGAGGCTCTACTGTACTTTAATATGTTTTATTTGCTTTTGCACGACATATTCATAGAAATTCTATTTCGATTCATTCATTTGTCTTTATTCAATATAATTTCTGTTTTATAGTAATTGAAAATAAATTTACAGGCATTCTGAAGGAGCATTGGAGGTGCCGTACAACGAAGCCTTACAAGCCACTATACGACGTTGGCGTCGCAACGTTCGACCACCGACTCCTGGCTCGTTCACTGAACTTATAGATTTTTTAACTTCTGGGGATTGGAGAAATTCTTTGTCGATGGGACGAACATCGTTTACGACTGTAGCAGTTGGTGATGTGGGAGAGCGGAGTGCTATTCTATACGATGCAACATTCATACGAAAATTTGAATCAACGGATTCATTAATGGTCGACGGCACATTTGGAACCATACCGAGAATCGATATGGTGTTGCCACCTATCAACGACATTGCTCAGTTATACATAATAATGGGCACAAAATATGACTGTGTAAGTGGCATGATATTAAATAATAAGGCAAATTTTAAATAACTTTTCTGTATTATTTAAAATTCATTATTTTTATTTCCATTCTTATAAAGCAAAGCTCACTCTGAACTTAGTCTCGCTGACTACAAATGCGCACGCAAATCGATATCTCAGTCAGTTATTCTTTACTGTAACAACAATTCAACATTAAATTCAATCATTTAGTTCGACAAAATAATAAATACTAACAAACACTATTTTTAATTTAATTTAAGTATAAATTATTATTCAATCAAGCCATTTTTAAAAAATAAAGTTTATTCTGAAGATACCTGTATATAGGATATGAATTTTAAATTAGCGCGAAGTTTTTAAATTTAAAATTGTGTTAATTATGTCATTTAAATAAGGAATTATGTTACTTAAATTATAAAAACGTATTGTTAATAGTTCATTTTAAATAGGATAAACATGCCTTGGCTCGCCATCGAAACGAAAAATTAAAAATGCTTATAACAGTTTCGTAAAAGAGAGTCACAAAAATGGCATTATTATTTGTATTTACCCTATCTAAATGAAAAAAATCAGAGGCATTGCTTTTGTTGAAAAAATTATATTTCAAAACATAATAAGAAATTTCAATATTTTCATAGAAAATTATAAATTTTTCACATTTTACACAATTCTTATACTTTTTCGATAATCATGTTTTTCTCATATTTTTGTCGAAAATCAAGAAAGCCGGTTGACTTTCGACAGCAAAATTTTAAAAATGATTGTTGATAATGGAAATTACATTAAACCATAATATAATGTTGATATGATGATGTGAACCGATTTACTTAGCACGATTACAGCAATATTTCTAATTTTTTCATTGATTTTAAAATAAAAAAACATACAAGAATCAAATGTATTCTTCCGTCCTTGCGGACATCAAGCTACATGGGCTGCTTGCGTTAAGTGAACTATCTCATTGATAGTTCAATGAGATTCACTGAAGTTTGATTCTGTACAGATTGATAAACCCACTTACTATTTGATCGTTGAAATTAAAAACATTTTTCGTTTAATATTAAACGTTATTTCATTAAATTTTAAACATATTATGGATTAATTTTGAAAATACTGATGAAATTAGAACATTTTGATTACATTAGATTAATGTTAACGTAAATTTAATCGGTTTAGAATTAATGAATAGTGATACAGGTTTTCGGTTCTTAAAGTTTGTTGTTTTTTATTAGAATTTTATATTTATATCAACTTCGAATATAATAAATTGATTTAAAGTAACAATTTTATTAAATGTGATTTCCCAATAGATATAAAAATGTCATTCAAATTTATTAGACAGACAATTTATTAGTTTATTACGAACTATATTTTCAAAAGTTTTTTTTTTCAAACAGTATTTAATGTGTATCGTTGATATAAATATAACAATTTAAATCGATAAATGTTTGTATCTTTAAATATTTTATTCATAATTTTAAATTATCTAAAACATTAGAAATGTAGTACGGGCACCAGTTTCTTATTTTATTTTTCTTATTATTAAAATGTAAAAGTTTATATGGTGATTGTGAACATTCATTGTTTATAAAGAGAACGTTTTGCTCATTACGATGCCTTAAGACAAACTTGATATCGGATTTTAAGTAAACAAGACTGTTAATTAATAAATGTTATAATGTAGGTTTATTTATTTTAACTCATGTTATTTAATTTACATATAATAATGCGAGATATATGTGCGATTTGACTGTTCAATGTGATTGACTGCAGTTACATTTTGTAAAGACTGGTAAACCCACTTATTATTTAATCGTTGAAATTAAAAACGTTTTTCGTTTAATATTAAACATTACTTCAGTGTCAGAGTATTGTCAGCTTATATATGTAGTATTAATGCTGCCTTATATGCTAACATAATGATAGCATACGTGCTAAATGAATGCTATCATATAATCCGAAAAAAAAAAAAATAGTAGGACCTGAACTAATGTCTGCATGATTCTTAAATGGCGGTACACTTTAACCACTAAGCCAAGTTGTGTTATGAAAAACAAAACATAAAATAGACATATAAACGAAAATTATTTGTTGTTGACATAATGTTAGCATTAATGTCAGCATTATATAAACATTTGAGTCATAAAAGTAACCTGACATACTGACATTCAATGTTAGCATAAACCTGTCAGATGTGTCAGAGTATTACTAGCATTATACTAGCATTGAATGTGAACATATTTGTAGCATTTATTTAACATTAAGTACGCTTGAAATAAAGGTTCCTTTTATTTTAGCATAATGTTAACATTATGCCAACATTTGTGACTAAACATGCATGCCAGTTAAATGTTTAGGCATATTATGTTATCAGGGATATTATGGATTAATTTTGAAAATACTGATGACATTAGAACACTTTGATGACATTATATTAATGTAAACGTATATTTTAAAAATTATATAATTTTTAAAACTGAATTTAAAAAAACGTATTTTAAAATGTAATCAGTTTAGAATTAATATATATTGATACAGGCTTTCGGTTATTAAAATGTGTTATTTATTATTAGATTTTCATATTTATATCAACTTCGAACATAATAAATTGTTTTAAAGAAACAATTTTATTAAAAGTTATTTTGCAATAGATATAAAAATGTCATTTAAGTTTATTAGACAATTTTCTTTGAACTTCAATTGTATTACTGTTTATTACGAACTATATTTTCAAAAGCTTTTTTTTCAAACAGTATTTAATGTGTATCGTTGATATAAATATAACAATTTAAATCGATAAATGTTTATCTGTAAATATTTTATTTATATTTTTGAATTATCCAAAACATTGTAGGTGTAGTACGGCACCAGTTTCTCATTATTGTTCTTCTTATTAAAATGTAAGAATTTATACTGTGCTTGTGAACATTCACTGATTATAAAGAGAATGTTTTGCTCATTACGATGCCTTAAGACACATTTGATAATTGAAATTAAATTAAACGATTATATAATTTTGATATGATGATGTCGACCCATTTACTTATTACAGTTACAGCAATATTTTTGATTTAATTTTTTTCATTGATTTTAAAATGAAAAAACATATTATACAAAAATTATGTTTTTAAAATCATTATTATTTTATGTTTGGATCATAATGATCTTTAATAATACTTGTTTATCATAATTCCTTTCTTTTCATGTCAATTATTGAATTAAAAATGTATCAATAATTCTTATTAATAGATTAATGGTGAATTATTTAATACAAGATATTAATTTCGGTGAAACTGCAGTTTACGGACGATACGTATAAAAACTAATAAAACTAACAACATTGTATAAATGGCAATGGTCCTGCAATGGCTAAACTGCAGTTTAGCCTTAATTTCAATTTATTTACTATTAAATTGAAATAAATATTAATAAAAAAATTGTTTTGCATAGGTAATACCTCTATTTTGGGTCTTTATGGAAAGTAGAACTAGAAATGCCTATGAGCAGGTATTTTCAAAAATAAAACAACTAATGCCACATTTAAGACCAACAATCATAATGAGCGACTTCGAGCGAGCAGCACAAGATGCCCTGCACAGCATTTTTCCGAATTCCATGTTACATGGATGTTATTTTCACTACGTGAAGGTAAACATTCTTATATACTATGATATAGGGGCGAGCTACGCGCGCACATATTAGTTTTTTATATCTAATCTTTTTTATATGTTAATAATTATTTCTTGTTTAATTTTGTTTAGAAATGTGATTAATTTATTATAAAAGTTTTACTTAGCCTATACTCTAAAGACATTGCAATGTCTTTAATTAAATCTTAAATAATAAATTAAAAAATTCATTAATAAATTAATAAAATTAAAATTATAATAAAAAAATACAACTGTCAAAAAATCTCTGTAATTTGAATGCTTTTTATGGGCATTAAAAGCTATTCTCATCTTTACATTAACTTTTTATCACTACAGTAGACTAAAGTAGACTAGATTAGACTAAACTAGATTTTAAAAACATAATAAACATGTGTATTCATGATTATATCATTTATTTTACAATTTGATTCACGAACGAACTTGATGCAAACTAACCCAATAACCCAGTTAGGTTTCGAATTTTCTATTGAAATTCCTATTTCCAAGTTCAGCAGCTTTATTTGCTTCAACATACTTATTCTTAAACTAAATATTCCTATGCTTTTATAATTTTGATGGGTTCATTAATTTAATTTGATTTACTAACGGGTTCAATTGCATTAATTTATTTACAAATTTCATCGGATTGACTGATTTCAATAGACTCATCGGGGTTTTTTTTTCGGGTTTAAAAGGTTCATCTATTTTATTTTGCTATTTCTTGATGTTATCAATATTATTTTTCTAGGCCTTAAGCAGAAAACTTCAGTCAATGACTGCAGTAATGCGATTTGTCAGAAGCAATGACGAAGGAAAGCTTTTTATTGAAAAACTAAAAGTTATTCCTCTGCTGCCACCGGAAATTATAAATGAAACTTATACTGAGCTGATTAAGAGTTTGTCGCCGGATAGTTTCAACGTACTACGTCCGTTCATTTTATACTTTGAGAGGCAGTGGATAAGAAATGTGGGTGTGCAGGTTTTATCTGTGTACGGAATGTTACGTAGGACGAACAACAATTGCGAAGCACTCAACCGCATTTTACGCGATAGAATGGGTCAACATCGGGGATTATGGGTGTTTTTAAGTAAGTTACTATATTTGTTTACTGTAAAGACTGACCCAGCGAATGAATATACATGTATTTAAATTAAACTGATTTGATTTAAATTTGCTGTTTCTAACCTAAATATATAAATTAAATTTTATATCTTTGATATCTCTTTTTTTAATTTAAAAAATTAAATTAAAAAAAATTAAATGTTAAAATCCAAAGTGTTTTTTCTTTGCTGGAGAAGGAATAATTAAATTAATAACAAATATAATATTATTTCAGGAAATTTGCTGCAGCTGCAAGCACGATTTAGTACAGACCTAGCAAATTTACAAATCAATGGTCGCGCAAGAAACGCGCCACTTTTACAATACTTGATAGATACCCGAGTATTGGTGGTGGTATGGAACTCCATAGAAGAAGGTCGAATGACTGTGAATGAAGGTATCGAAGTATTTATCAATAATATCAAAAATGTGTCTGATATTATCCACCAATATTACAACGTACCAAACGATGGTAGGTTTACTTTATATGTATTCTATTTTATATTTATATATTATACTTTATATTATAAATATCGATATTTTGTTTGAAATAAAAATATTAATAATTATATGTACAGGAATAGTATATTACGCAACAAGGGAGATGAGATCGTGAACTCGTTTTCCCGAGCGGAGTTTACAAGCCAAGCCGAAGGCGAGGTTTGTAACCGTGAGGGAAACGAATTTCCGATCATCTCCCATGTTGCGTACTATATTTTTCGTTATGAGGGAGGGAAAAAAGCCATTTTCCTAAATCTCCCTAGGGAGGAAAATGGCATTTTCCTCCATGAGAAACGAAAATTATTTTTAATACTTATTTTGTTTCAGAAGTAGACGTTCCTCCTGAGAATTACATTGAAGAAGAAGAAAATGCCGAAAATCAACCCGCACATGATGTGCAGTTTGGAAATAATGCCATTGTTCAGCCGAATGAAGGTATTTATATTTATTTTATGTTTTATTCAATTTCTTTGCGAGTGAATTCAGTTCAAATTGTATGTAAATGTGTGTTAATATACAGTATATAATATGTGTTTCAGGTATTCGTACATGGAATCCAATGATTCCTTTGTTCGACGTTACAAACGATGGATATGATAGAATGTGCATTATATGCAGAAATACTGCAGCTTGCATAATATTCATTCCATGCAAACACTTGATATCATGCGCCAGTTGTTTCAACATAATTGTTGAATTTGCTGAGGTAGCAGGACACAGAGCACGTTGCCCTTATTGCCGTAATCAAATAATGGAACCTCATCGTGTAAAAATGAGATTGCTCGATTTCGATGAACCTCATCATTCACCAGATGTTCCTCGAACACGTAAGTCTATAATTTGTATATATATATACTTACTGAAGCCCCGACTTCGCCCGGGCGAAACCCTGTGATCCCTTCCCTATAATCGTGTACGAGTCCTGACTAAATCCCTAATTCCACCCGAAGTACTTCTTCTTTGGACCCTCTATTAACCCCTTCTATTATCCCTATGACTTTCTTATGACAATCTTGTAACACCCTCCTCCCAAGTGATGAAGCCGTGACATACAATTTCTTTTTCTAAACATCAAATGTATATATTGCAAAAATATAAAGCCTACGACACTTTTGTGACCTAGGGCTATATTCTCTCAAAATATGATTGAAATTGGACGGTAGATTTTGCGTGATTGACATACAAACAAACATATTTTTATTTTTATGTATTAGTATGAATATAATATTAAAAATAAAAGAGAGAGAGAGAGAGAGAGAGAGAGAAAGGGAGAGAGAGAGAGAGAGAGAGAAACTGGCCAGCAAAGGAATCGATTAAAATCATTTTACTTACATTGTGTTTTTGTCCAATTCACAATTTGGAAAGAATTATTTTAATTACATGAAATATAATCAAATATCGACCATTCAGAAAATGAATTTTAGTTAAATATAATTTTGCATCATCAGTATGAACAATTTGAAATAATTTAATGCAAATAATATATAATTTATTATCGAAATAAAGCTGAATTCTTATTGGTTGCTATTAAATTCCATATTTTACAATTCAAAGAAAGATGTAGAAATTGTGTTTTTGTTTGAAATTACACAAACAATTTCGATATCGAACTCTAAATTGGTTTTTATTTGCCGGGTGTAACCTTATTTGCATACAACTATTTTTATAAATAATTTCCCTTATTTTAAAACAAAGTATTGTTACTTTCAGATGGCATACACGATGGATTCCCGATCTTTGCGGACCGAACCAATCATTTCGATTACTTTTGTCAGATTTGCCGCAGACAAGAATCAAATGTATTCTTTCGTCCTTGCGGACATCTAGCTACATGTGCTACTTGCGCTAACTTGTTAACAGACGAAGCAGAAAATGAACGACGGCAAGTTGGTTGCCCAGTCTGTGAAGCCATTGTGAACGTGGCACATTTAGCGATTATGCCAGGAATGTAATAGCTCACATTGATTTTAAATTAAGTTATTTAATTTATAAATAATAATGCGTGATATTTGTGCGATTTGACAGATCAATGTGATTGACTGGAGTTACATTCTGTAAAGACTGATAAACCCACTTACTGTTTAATCGCTGAAATTCAAAACGTTTTTTGTTTAATATTAAACGTTATTTGATTAAATTTTAAACATATTATGGGTTAATTTTGAAAATTCTGATGACATTAGAAAATTTAGATTACATTAGATTAATGTAAACGTAAAATTAATCAGTTTAAAATTAATGAATAGTGACACAGGCTTTCGGTTATTAAAATGTGTTATTTATTATTAGATTTTCATATTTATATCAACTTCGAACATAATACATTGTTTTAAAGAAACAATTTTATTAAAAGTGATTTTGCAATAGATATAAACATGCCATTCAAGTTTATTAGACAATTTCCTTTCAAGTTCAATTGTATTTGTGTTTATTACGAACTATATTTTCAAAAGTTTTTTCTCCAAACAGTATTTAATGTGTATCGTTGATATAAATATAACAATTTAAATTGATAAATGTTTGTATCTTTAAATATTTTATTCATAATTTTAAATAATCTAAAACATTAGAGGTGTAGTACGGGCACCAGTTTCTTATTTTATTGTTCTTGTTATTAAAATGTAAAAGTTACATGGTGATTGTGAACATTCATTGTTTATAAAGAGAACGTTTTGCTCATTACGATGCCTTAAGACACATTTGATATCCGATTTTAAGTAAACAAGACTGTTAATTAATAAATGTTATAATGTAGGTTTAATTATTTTAAGTTATGTTATTTAATTTCCAAATAACGATGCGAGATATTTGTGCGATTTGACTGTTCAATGTGATTGACTGCAGTTACAGTTTGTAAAGACTGATAAACCCACTTACTATTTAATGGTTAAAATTAAAAACGTATTTCGTTTAATTTAATATTAAACGTTGATTACATTTTAAACATATTATGGGGTAATTTTGAAAAAAATGATGACATTAGAACACTTTGATTAAATTAGATTAATGTAAACGTAAATTTTTAAAATTAATAAATTTTTTAAATTTACGTATTTTAAAATTCAATCAGTTTAAAATTAATGAATAGTGACACAGGCTTTCGGTTATTAAAATTTGTTGTTTATTATCAGAATTTCATATTTATATCAACTTCAAACATAATAAATTGTTTAAAAAAAGACAATTTCATTAAAAGTGATTTTGTAATTAATAAAGTGGTCATTTAAGTTTATTAGACAATTTTCTTTTAACTTCAATTGTATTCCCTAACGGAACAAAATATATTTCGAAATATATGCAAAAATATATGTGAATATGTGCACATATATTTTCGGCAAAAAGTTATATATTTAATATATATTTCAAATATATTTCTGAAATATATTTGTAAAAATATAAGTAAAAATATATTTGTAGAATATATGCAAAAATATATTTACATATAAAAAAATATATTTGAAATATATTTTCAAATATATTTTAGCGGCAAAAAGTTATATATTTTGACATATATTTTGACTTATATTCTTTTCCGTACGGGTTAGTGTTTATTACAAACTATATTTTAAAATTTCTTTTTTCAATCAGTATTTAATGTGTATCGTTGATATAAATATGACAATGTAAATTGATAAATGTTTGTATCTTTAAATATTTTATTCATAATTTTAATTTATCGAAAACATTAGAAGTGAAGTATGGCACTAGTTTTTTATTATTGTACTTCCCGCATTAAGAGTTCCAGGCAATTCTGTTGAAGAAATAACTGTATGGAATTGCCAGGAAATCTGACCCCGAAATTTCCGTCGTAGTAAAGGATTTTTCTTTGCAGAAAACTGGTATTTCCATAGTAAAAACCGAAATTTTTTGTTAAAAAAGGGAAATTTCCGATTAAAGAATTAAATGGCATCGACTGGCATCGACTTTTTTCTATTTTTTAAAATTTAATTCTTTAAACGGAAATTTCCCATTTTTAACAAAAATTCCGTTTTTACTATAGAAATACCAGTTGCCTGCAAAGAAAAATCCTTTACTACGACGGAAATTTTGGGGTCAGATTTCCTGGCTATTCCATACAGTTTTTTCTTCAACGGAATTGCCTGGAACTTTTAATGCGGGTTGTTATTAAAATGTAAAAGTTTATATGGTGATTGTGAACATTCAATGTTTATAAAGAGAATGTTTCGCTCATTACGATGCCTTAAGACAAACTTGATATCGGATTTTAAGTAAACAAGACTGTTAATTAATAAATGTTATAATGTAGGTTTATTTATTTTAACTCATGTTATTTAATTTACAATAATGCGAGATATATGTGCGATTTGAATGTTCAATGTGATTGACTGCAGTTACATTTTGTAAAGACTGATTAGCCCACCTATTATTTAATCGTTGAAATTAAAAACGTTTTTCGTTTAATATTAAACTCTATTTGATTACATATGTAAATAAGTGTATCCCAATTAAACTCTTTTTTATGTTAACGTTTCGAAATAATTTTTATTTCCTCATCAGAACTGTTTCTGTCTATGTTATTAATTTGATGTCACCATTTATTAATATATCC